>CALNHX010003068.1:0-159685 GCA_940337035.1 Agriotes lineatus
ATACCCAGGTTTAATCTAAAATTACTGACTGAAAAATATTTTCTTGTTTTGCCTTTCTGTAACAATCCAAGAGTGAAAGTCGTTTAAATCTAATACTGGGGCAGTTCCATTAAGTTTTTTTAAATTTTATTGTTTTAAGCTCATCAACATCTAAGGTTATTAGCGCTTTTAAATCAATGTTACATGTGATTAAATAAAGAGTACGTAATTGATTTAACAAAGTTAATAGTATTTTGTTCGACTTCCCTTTGGTTGCCAAGAGCTTCTATGATGTTGTCCGGTATGTTATATAACCTTCTCTGGTGGATGTATTTGTCGCAGTCTATCATTATGTGATGCACAGTCAATGATACATTGCATATGTTACAGATCGGCTGTTCTTGTTTTTGGAGTAGGTAGTTATGTGTTGTGTTGATATGTCCTATCCTTAGTCTGTTGAGTGGTGTCCTTACTTTGCGAGGTTGGTTGCTAGTTGAGTTCCATTAAGTAATTTCTGTTGTTTTCTTTTCTTAATTTGAATCCAGTTTGTATTATCCACTTCCTTATTGATGACAGTGAACGGGTTCACCTATAGTAGGTACGTTGGGTACGTGGCTAATAAAGCCAAAAAGCTGCACTTTTTTCCACATAGTTGTTGTACAGTTGTAAGGCTTCTTCTTCAGCACCAACCAAAGCTTTTACCCGCTCTTGATCCATTATAACTTTTGTGTCCCAAATCGCAAAATCACATGATTTTTTCTCAAAAGGGTTTCCGAACTCAAGAAAGCAGTTTATTTTAAAACTTTTTGGTCCTGAAACTTGCCCTGGAAAGGAGCGTACAGCTCATGGTGAACAGACCTGCCAGCACTGTTAGTTTAATAAATTAATTTAAGAGAACGCAACAAATCATCAAATTACAAAAAGAACTAAAAATTTAAAATTATATCTTTTTTTAAAATTGTTCAGAACCCTTATGGTGTAGAGATAAATATATAAGGGCAAAACAGTTTCCTCTTCATAAGAGCTTTCAAACACAAAATAGAAAATCGAAATCGGACCATTAGGAGCAGAGATACAAAATAATTTAGTGCGCCAATACGGTGCCATCTTTATTGTGTTCTACACGGATTTTCAAGTGGCTCCCTATCTGGAAAGTTACCTTTTGGCATCAACTATGACCACAGAAAGTGGCACATTGCAATCAAAAAGTGCAGCTTTTTTTGGTGTACCCGACATACTACTGTGGAAACTCTTGTTTTAGTTGTTCATGTATATTTTTTGTATTGACTGGTTTTCGGTCAGCGTATATTTTATATTATATAGTGCCACGAAAATGGTTTTGCATCCAAAAATCGATCTTAGTTTTGGCAACAGCAACTTTCTGCAACATATTTTCTGCGAATTCTTTATAGGAAGCTCTCCATCCTTTCTACAATTTGTATAAAGTACTCTTTGCAAGTGTTAATGCTTTTGAAGCGTATTTTATAACACTTAAAATAAGTGTTTTCGATTCATCCGAACTTCTTTTCATTTTGAAATGAAAATGGAAATACTGACAGTGTCAAACTGACAATTGTAGTTAATTATTTTAAGTTACGACCAAGAACACTATACTAAGGACACGCAACTCCCGTTTCGAAGCGGACCGCTAAAAGCTGACAAGTAAGGCGGCCGTGGTGTACAATTATTTATTCACAAAACTCGTGAACTGTCAATGTCAAACATTTGCTGAGTGTAACTGGAAATTCGGACCATGTTTTAACAATTAATAACACACTTGAAATACACTCCATTGGATTAACAACCGTAAACTGACTTTTAACCGCGATAACAGGTTAATTTAGCTCGCTTCCAACTCTCGAACGGCAGTACACGCTGTCGACAGCGCCGCGACGGCTATCCCCGACATAAGGGCCGCTTTTATATACAGCCGTCATAGGAAGTTGCATCTCCTTAGTATAGTCTTCTTGGTTACGACGATCAGTTGTTCTTGTGATTTTTTGTTCCACTCAGTTCGGGTAAGGTGAAAAGAGATAAAATTTTCTACTGGGGTAAAAATTTCACTATACTACCTACTGGGTAAGAATCTAGTTTAGCGACCAACACCGATCGACATGTGCTATACACCATTCGACGCGTCTCGTCGAGCTGAACAATATTGCTGCTGGGGACATTCGGGGCAGACCAATGGTTACTGAGATACAGCACTATAAAAAAAATTTTTTGTGGAGAACACTGGGGCCTTTGGCGGGGCGCCGCTCAGCGCTTCGCGCAGCGTACCTCACCGAAGGCTAATAACAAGTCACACTGCGCGCCACCTAACCTAACCTTACCTAACATAACTTAATCTAACCTAATCTAGTTTAGTGCCCAACTCCGATCAACATGTGTTATACACCATTCGACGTGTTTCGTCGAGCTGAACAATATTGCTGCTGAGGACATTCGAGGCAGCGCAATGGTTACTGAGATACAGCACTATAAAGTTTTTTTTAATAAAAATTTTCTCGTGGAAAACACTCTGGGGCCTTCGTCGGGGCGCCGCGCAACGTACCTCACCAAAGGCTAATAACAAGTCACACTGCGCGCCACCTAACCTAACTTAACCTAACCTAACCTTACCTTACCTAACTTAACCTTACCTTACCTAACCTAACCTAACCTAAACCAATGGTTACTGAGATACAGTATGCCCCCCAGCCATAAGCAAATTATATACGAAAATAAGAGACCATCCGACTGAAAATTAATTGCGAAGCGTGAAAAAAATTTTTCTTCGTGGAAAACACTCTGGGGCCTTCGGCGGGGCACCGCGTAGCGTACCTCACCGAAGGTTAATAGCAAGTCACACTGCGCTCCACCTAACTTAACCTTACCTAACCTTACCTAACCTAACCTAACCTAACCAAACCTTACCTAACTTAAGGTAACCTTACCTAACCTAACCTAACCTTTCCTAACCTAACCTAACCTTACCTAACCTAACCCAAGCTAACCTAACCTAACCTAACCTTACCTTACTTAAACTAACTTAACATAACCTAACCTAACGTAACCTTACCTAACCTAACCTAATCTAATCTAACCCAACCCAACCGAACCCAACCCAAACTAACCCAACCCAACCCGACACAACCCAACCCAACCCTACCCAACCCAACCCAACACACATGATTTAACATGTGGTCGCTAAACTAGATTAGGTTAGGTTAAGTTATGTTAGGTAAGGTTAGGTTAGGTGGCGCACAGTGTGACTTGTTATTAGATTTCGGTAAGGTACGCTGCTCGAAGCGCTGCGCGGCGCCCCGCCAAAGGCCCCAGAGTGTTTTCCACGAAGAAAAACTTTATAAAAAAAACTTTATAGTGCTCTATCTCAGTAACCATTGGTCTGCCCCAAATGTCCTCAGCAGCAATATTGTTCAGCTCGACGAGACGCGTCGAATGGTGTAGATAGCACATGTCAATTGGAGTTGGTCACTAAACTAGATTCAAGCCACCTACTGTAATACACTGCTTTCTTTGAATGTATTTAATGTGTTTCATTCATCCAACTTCCTACATGCCAGTTACGAAACAATTGTGAGTTTTTACCAGTTGCAGTTTGACTCGTGACGTATTTTCCTGAAAACCGTTCTTCAAAATTCTGAAATTTTGCAGTAACCATGCTTCTCAGAAATACTCAAAGCATACACTTGTTCTCGGGTTTGTTGACAATGTGCCAAGCCGTGGTTAAGTATTCTGACTCCTACTTCAAAGATTGTGAGTTCAATTTCTGGTAAAACACATGCACATAAAAAATAAAGCAGTCAAAGAAACTTTTGGTTTATAAAGTACCGTAATAGTGGTTTCAAAAATGGCATTGTTCAGTGGATTATTTCTGTCAAAACATAAGTAATGTCATTTTGAATGTCATATCTGAAACAATATGGCCGCCATTGCGGTACTTTGTAAGCCAAGGGTTTCTTCGACTGCTGCGCATATGTCAACAGCTGTGCGCATGTAAAATAATTCAGTTTGAATATTTCATATATTAAAAATTAACAATAATCAAGAAGGGAGGCAAATCTGTTAAAATGTATCGATAGAGGTGAATTGCCCCTTAGAGCAAGTATTTGTGAAGTACATTTTCCTTATATGCAAGTGACTTTCATCAATGTGCAACATAATTTTGTTTCAGACTGAGTTAATAGTTGGTTTAGTATAATATTTAATATATAACAGTTATTTTTAGCTCAATCTTATACTTCTGAAAGCTCTACTACACAGTCACGTGCTAGAAATTTAAGTGATTGTGGTAGCTAAATATAAAAGATGCGTTATGTATAGGGTATGCTCTAAAGAAAATTATTTTGTAGGTTACCAAACTCAAGAAGTCTCGGATTTGAGTAGCGTTGAAAATGAGGAAGAGGAATATGTTAGCAGCGTACAGTTTCATTGCCGCAGTAAAAGCGTTGCGATGCGTCTCCTTTACTGACCTCGCTCGGCTGTAAAAGAAACTTGACAAATAAAGCCTTGCATTATGTACTTGTTATATAAAAAAAGTTTTTCCAAAAAAGGTTTTTGGAAGTTTTGAAAAAATTGCAAAATAACATTTTTACAAGCGGTTATAGAAGATCGTGTTTTTCATTTTTATTAGTTTTCAGAAAATAATGGTTTTAATAAAAGCTAGAATTTCAAAACTGACTTTTCCTAAGCAAAGACAGCATTATTATTACATATTATAATTTTGGGTTATTTGCACCCTCAACATAGGTATTGTTAAAATCGATTTTGTTGACTTCTAACTAAGAAACATATTGCAACATAAGAGAGCGCTCATTTTATATTACTTGCTGTATAGTTATTTGAGTTTTTTACTACTACGTCTAAAAGACGAAGGGTCCCTAGATGACGAAAAACAGGTTTTCTCAATTCCGTCTGCCTGTACGTTTGTTGGTCGTATAACTCACAAACTGAAACGAGGAAGACAATATTTTGCATACAGATTATAATATGTCTACCTGGAATAAAGGCGAGAAAATTTCAGAGAAATATATAGGGTGAGCATCTTAAAAAAATTTATTTTTGTTTAGTTTCGCTTTAACTGAGAAATACATCAAAGTAGCAATTTGCACATACCTCAGGCTTTATTGTTGACGAAAGTGATACCCAAGAGATACAGGATAAATGTTGCAAAACAGAAAAAGGGGTCAACGAAAAATGCATTCTATTTAAGACAGCCTCGACGCAAGGACGCTAACAGTACTCCATGGTGCATACAGACAACGGTCAATGTGCTTGCAATATCTCTTCAAACGTTGGAATCACATTCAGAGCCGCTGCCGTTCGAATCGATCGCCGGTAGTTTTTCTTTTAATTTGAAAATAGATGTTATTTGGATTATCAAGCATTTCCTTCTATTATTTCAGTATTTTTAGAAACCTGAAGGCATTTTTACCCCTAGTTCCATTGATTTTTAAAATTATTTAGTGTGACAACATCCACATATGGGGGAAGTTCTGAGTAAAACCCTTTACAGATTTTTTCAATACAACTTGTTCTGGACGAGCACCGTTTAAACACTAAATAAACGTGTTAAAATGCACACATTATGACAGGTATTTTCATAAAAAATGAGTCTCCTTTTTTGATTTTCCGCTGTTTGGTCTCTTTGGCGGTGTGATTATTTACACAAATGATAAATTTATCGCTAATTTTTATTCCACCGTTGTAGCTGAAATTTCTTAAAAGTGAGTTAGCAGTTCATGAGTCACATAATGTACGAGGTACGTAGATGTTTACCAAGTAAAATCAATCACATATGGAAGGTGTTGCTCAATCCTAGATCTTACTGGTTTATTTTAAAATTTCATTTCATAACGCTTTGTTAATCAAATGCTAAATTGTTAATGCAAACGACTAAATTTATTAGTGTTACACATGACCAATACTGCACATCTATTAAAACTACTGTAACAATTTAATAAATTCGAAAGAATTAAATTTTCTAAATAGAATGTGGATAATATAAAGCTTTATTCATTATACCCATCGGCCTATAATTAAATATAACAGCAATGAGATAGCTTGAACAAAAAAAACAGAATGCTTGAGTAAGAAAGAGACCGACATAAAAAGTAGTTATTTGTATACCAGGACACTGAAATGTAAGTTACAATAAACGTCAATCGACGTCAGCATAACCTAAGAAAGTTGGTTAAAATGTAATTTCATGATTTCCCAATTTAAAAAAAAAAAACATAGTGTACCCCTCGGCACTGAAGTTCGTTTTTATCCCTCCTTGGCCCTACGGGCCTCGGCAACTAAATCCACATTTGTGATAAAAAGTTAAACTTCAGTGCCTTGGTATACAAACTGCTATTATGGCACTTAAACATTTTGTAAGTTTGCTATTTGTTTTGTATAATCGATTACTTTCATTTGATACCCAACAAGATCATGTTTAGTTTTTTTAATAAAAAAATTAAAGTCCGCCATTTTGAATTCAATGAGGTTAATGTTATCACTTTATTTTTAGATTATAAAGTGCATTATATACAACCAAAAAATTCGGTAGAGTCTTCGCAAGCATCTGTTTTTTTGGCCACGGAAGGTTTCCAATGAAGAACTTTGGCGTATGACTAACCAAACGGAAGTTTCAAAAGAGGTTTTAAAAAGAAAATGGAGTTGGATAGGGCATGCTCTACGACGAAATCAAGGAGAAATTGTAAAAATGGTGCTGGATTGGAATCCACAAGGTAAAAGAAAACAGGGCAGGCCCCAGATAACGTGGAGAAGAACAGTGCTGAAAGAAGCAAAAAACCACGGAAAGAACTGGAATGACATCAAAATTCTTGCACAAAATAGAATCAGATGGCGAAACTTTGTTACAGCCCTATGCTCCAGCTAGGAGTTTTGGGAATATATATATATTATATACAACATGTTCATTAAAAAAGTCCATAGGGTCACAAGGCTGAGGAAATTCAAATGCAGGTTGCCGGGGTCGGTAGCTCAGTGGTAAGCATCCTGACTACTGATTTAAGGGTCGCGAGTTCGATTCCCGGTCTCCGTGGGGTTTTTAAAAATAAAAAATGCAGATAAAAGTCTCTACAGAATGCCATCATTCGGAAGTGATGTAAAGCAGTGGGTCCCATGTTACTACTATGTGTAGCATGTAAAAAATCCCTTGCCAGGGTTGGAACTCCTTAGTCTCGGCAAAATTCTAAGTAGAACTTTGACCATATGACCAAAGCAGTCGGTGTCTAAGGTACCTGGTAGTATGCCAACCAGAAATTGGAAAGCTATTTAAAATCAGGCCAGCACTGAGAACAGTAAGTCACTTTGTAATTTAATTCATAAAATTACTGTTTAATTGTCATTCGATGACACTTCGATAATAACTCTCAAATGTGACAGATGCATTGGGAAGTTTAGAAGACATATACGTTTTTCAACATTTGCTATGTTACTATACGGTTTTAAAAACTCAACTAGTACCTATTTAAATCATGCACAATGTTACAATGCCTTAATAAAACAGTTAGATGTACAATTTGCAGATGAACTGTCATTACTTGAAAGCTGATTGACATTAGAATATTATTTAACTTAGACATGACTTATATTCTTTTCATGGTGTACTGGATTTTTAATAGCTTTCCAATTTTTGGTTGGAATACTATACCAGCGTACATAAATCAAACAAGTAGAGACCAGTGTTGAATCCAGGGGAGTGACAGGGGATGAAATTCCCCCCCGGGCAGAACAAAATTCCCCCCCGGAAACATTACCACTTCATATTCATGTTTCTGTAAATCTATAAAATAATGGGCGGATTGCGGTGGAATAGGTAAAAATACCCTCCAGACATTTCATTTCCCCCCCCGGAGTAATCAGTCTGAATTCAACACTGGTAGAGACACTCACTGTCGGTTTCTTTAATGTCAAAATTCAAATTTGGATGATCTTGAACGGCTCCTGGGGGGTACTTTCCGACTGTACTAACAGATGGCGCCACTACTTTGTCACATATGATTGGTAAGGTCTACACATTAACCTTTTGCTGTGACGTAACAATTTTCTCTCTTTATTTAACTACAAGGAACTGCTCGAAACAAAAAATATGAAGTTTTTGGTCAGGTCCGCTTTAAGTATGGCTTCTTTTATAATACTGTCAATGTGACATTTGTCCAAAATGACAGTAAAATAACGCACAATAACAAACAAGCAAGCAAGCCCAAAATCTTATTTTAAGCGTTAGGGGCTTCTTCGAAGAGGGGAAACGTGGGATTACATAGGACAAGAATGTCTTGGTGTGAATAATGTGCATCCCTTACATTAAAGTTTAGGTATATGTCAAATTCTTTCGAAAGTCTACTGCCTGCGATCTAAATGATCTTTTTGAATTACAATGCAATATAAGACATACGTTTTAAACGCTATGTTTTGTTATTTTTGACGTCACAGAAAAAGGGTAAAGTGTAGACTTTAGCACAGCTAGTAAGTGGCTCTGATTGGTAGAATTTTGTGCTGCCATCTGATAGTCAAGCTTAGAAATACCCCCCGAGTTACTGTCCCAGGCACTCCAGACAGGTTTCAACATTTGAAATGAGTGTCTCTACTTGTTTGATGTATGTACGCTGCTGGTACTCTGCATGGCTAGACCTTGTCCATTAACAAACAAACATGTTTTAGGTTAGATTTTCCATCAGTTTTGACACAGATTAACGCAAAATATAACCTGCTAACCTCGAATTTGACATAGACTTACCCACTACTTCCCCACTACTTTCGTCATAGAGGCGGGGTACTTCCGTCACAAAAGTTTGGATTGGTTTTACCACATAAAAATTAACTATGATGTACTACTCTAATAAATTACGAGTATTTATTAATTTAACATAAGAACATAAAAGTATTCTGAAACCTCAAACTGATATTTCGAATACAACATAATGAAAAAAAGAGGAGTCACTTGCCTAAAATATTTGAAAACTTATAATTAAAAACATGAATTGACGATGTTCTTGCAGTGCTGGTCAAAATAGGCTGAAGTAGTTTTGCTAAAACCTCAGAAGTGTCTACTTCACTGACGGCTTCGACTTCAGGAAAATAAAAAGATGAACTATTGCCCTTTCTCCTAAGAAACTTGACATTTAACACAAAATCTTGTACCTCCTCAGCCCGTCGTCCGATGTAGTGAATAATTGTCTTCTTAGTTGCAAATTTAACTGAGATAAAATCTCTGCAATTGACTTGCTTGTCGTCATCGGCTTGAAATTCTTCTAATTAATCACTCGAGTAATCACTTTGAAAGGAAGTTTCTGATACTTCATCACTTGAACTTGTTTCCACTCTCTTTTGGTTTTTTTGGCTTCGAAGAATAGAACACGTTTCTAATAACTCTCTTTTTGTTTCTTTCTTCTAAGCTTCTTTTTCGAGCTTCCTTTTCCCTTTTTAATTCTTCAATCCTATTTTTTTCCCCGCTGTCTGTATAAATTCGTGATTTTCCAATATTTCTTCTATTCTTGCTTTTTCGGATTTCAGCCTTTGGGAAAGGCCAAATCGATTCTGGGGTCGGTTTAACTTCATTAACATCTTCATCGATAGTCTTTTCTACAACTTCATGTTCGTCTTTATTTAATATATTTTCAGTCGCTTCCTCTATTACAGTCGTTTCCACATTTTCTTCAGTCTCTTCTCTATTTGCTATATTCTCATTTTCCTTACTATTATTACCTTCCGTGTCTGTATTAGGTCAATCGGTAACGTAGCTAGGCGCAAAGTCCTCTTCTGTAAATACCAATCGATTGACAAGCCATAAGAAAGTTTTTTTAAATAAATTGGTTATATTTTTTAAGGTAAATGCCTTTAAAAATGGCTCCTTTGTTAAAAATGGTATGTGTTTGACGGAGATTGTTTTGCCCTGATTGAACAATAACCAGTCGTCATATGACACAGAACATGCACTCTTGAAAGGTCCAAATACTTCTACATCCAGGGGCTGCAGTCGGTGTGTTGTATGTGGCGGAAATGATAATAAACAAATACCATTATCTCTGCAGAACTGGATTGCGTTAAGTGATGTATGGGAGTCATGATTATCAATCAGTAAAAAAATTGGCTTCTCTTGCATACAGTCAGTGTGTTTTGTAATGTGTTGCAGTACCTGATAAAATAAGTCGGAAGTTATCCACCCACTTTTATTTCCCAAAGCGATACTATCATTTGGAGCCCCAATAAGAAAATCATCAACGTTTCTCAATCTTAAAAAAATATATGCAGTGAAAGGGCACGTCCAGCAGCATTAATGATTCCAACGAACGTCACCAGCTCGCCACGTTCAGCTGAAGAAATCTGGGAAACTTGTCTCTTGCCGGTTGCCGAAACCACTCTCACAGGTTTCATAACTGTTGTACAACCAGTTTCGTCTAGATGAACTCTTTAACTCTGTGCATATTAAACGCTGTGGCACGGGCCAAACTGGTGCTTTCTGGTTTTCTCAACGCCAAGTTCTTATGGCGGCTCATAAATCCCCTCAGCCAATCGATTCCAGCTAAAGAATTTTCTCTCCACTGCTGTGGCATTTTATAATTAGGTAAACTCAAAGCATATTTATAAGCTAATTTTCTTATCTTTCGATAAGTAAGTCCATGATTAATATCGGAACATCTTTGAATATATTTCTCCAATAGCGTTTCTTCCTCATTGTTAAAAACTTGCTTTGCGGGATATTTACTGGAATATTGAATGCTTTTCCCTGACTCGTTGTTATCCTCAAGACCAGAATTGTTTGCGTGTCTGTTAATATAATCTTCTTTTGAAGATTATTGTAAAATCTTACGGATGCTGCTCTGTAGAGTTTGTCTCTTTAGATTATAGAACTCAGCAGCACGACCTATAGATTTGCTACCTTGAAAGATATCGAGTATAGCAATCTTAACAACTTCTTCACTAATTCTGTTCCTATCCGTTTTGGCAACGTATTTACGAGGTATCTGCAACCAAGAATTAATCATTTTTTATGATTAAGGGGAGGCAAACAAATGCAAATAAATACATAAACTTCAAATCGAGTTATTTAGCTTCCAATTCTAGATGGGAAAGATCCGGCTTGTGTTGATGGGGTAGAAGCCTCCCAATGAGGTGGTTTCGCCATGGCCGAAACTACCCCATCAAAACAGGCCGAATGTACCCCATCAGTAGTTTGAATAGTACGTCACACATTCCATGAATGCATTTCTTTTTGACGTTAGAATAATATCAGATTTGTTAACAAGTAATATAAAAGTAATTTAAAAAGCTCAAGCCATCGAAACAGTTTTCTATTCAACGCGTTAACTCTGAGAATCAAAATTATGTAAAAACTTACCTTTGTGTGTGGCCCAGTGTTGCCGCTAGTAAAGTTTGAATTGTGCTGTAATATTCGCAATAGTTGTACTAGATTGTACTTAATTACCGTAGCTCAAATTAACAATAAGTAATAGGGTTATTTTTATAGAGAACTTCAGCTAAGTTTTTTTTCTAGTAAAATTGCTTCTACAAACATTGATTTTGTTGAACCCTCTTTATAGCGTTATACACTCCACCGATCACAGATGATGAAAAGCTCATGAGTAATTTTACCAACGCACAAACTGTACGCTGAGTGCAAGTTAAAATAAGAATCAAGTATTGGAGGTTATAATTATTTATAATGTTGTAATAAAACTTTTATTTATTAAAAATTATTTAATACACATATCCACCTAAAAATAACCCCGAAACTTATTAATAATGGAATATAAAATATCTTGTGCGTAAGTTATAGATCGTTATTGTTTAATGTTTAATCCTTTATCTACATTTTTATTGTACGGTTGTATTCAAATAAAACTGGGACATTTTTTTAAATGTAATTTGGGTTAAAAATTTGACAATATAGGTATCCATAAATTTCTGTGAAAAATGTAATTACTTTTAAACTTTGACAAGTAAATGAAATCTGTGCCTTACCATAATAGCATGAAATCCATGGAGAAATTGTTCAATTTTTAACCCAAACTAGAGTTAATTAAAAAAAACTGTCTCAGATTTAGTTGAACACTACTGTAGATCACAGTAATGGCGATTTAAAACCGTGTAGGTAGGTAGTAGGTACTCGGAAGCCCCAGCGACCGATATATAAACACAGAGAACCTACGATGTAATTTTCAGAAATCGCGAATTCTGTATATCTAGTCTTATATTATACAGTGTGTCCCAGGATTGATGTTACAAGAGGTGAGATGGTCTAAAAATTTTTGAATTTTATTGTAAGGTTCTGGGATTCGGTCCTGCTTGGTTTGAAAATAATTTTAAGAATATTTTCAGTTTTTGAAAAACAAGTAGGCCTTAATTCATATTCTTTTTTGGGTATTTCGCCACTCTCCAAATTAAAAATATTAAATAACGTATTAAATATCGAACGTTTCGAGGGACAATCTGCCCTCGTTGTCAACGAATAACAATTAAAAAGGAACAATAAAACTTAGCTTTTTCACGGAGATTGAAAACCACCAACCTCCAATGAATTGCTTGACATTGACGTTTGTTGATTGTCTAAACCTACTTGATCTGATCTTTAAGAATCGATAGCCAACTAGTGTCTAAAAATATTGAGAAAGACGACATGCATTTTTCTTCGTTAAGTAAAATATATGCCGTCTCCTTAATTTTACGTTTAGTTGACATCTATTCTTTAGACAAGATCTTTGTGTTATTCCAGTGTACTTTATGATTATTATCCCAAGCATGTTCTGCCAGCTTAGACTTATTGAATTGATAGGTTTTCATCATATTTTTATGTTCTTTAACTGCTAAAGGTCTGGATGTTTCACCGATATATTTCCCGCATTCACAGGGGATACTATATATACAATTCTTTGAATGTTGTTCTTCGTTGAACGGTTTAGTTTTTGTAAGAACTGACCGTAAGGTATTCATCGTTTTGAATACCGTCCTAACATTGAATCTATTCCCAATTCGTCTAATTTTGTCAGATATGCCTGGAATATAAGGTATAGTTAAAGTATTATATGTTTGAGTGTCATTTCTTTGTACGCGTGTGGCATTGTTTCGTGTATTGAAAATGTTCCGAACAAGAGTCTCTGGATAGCCATTATCTTGTAAAACATTAACAATAAATTCTTTCTCTTTTTTGAAAATTTCATCATTAGAGCAAACAACTTTGGCTCTGTCGTAAAGACTTTTTACAACACCTGTCTTTATGTTTTTTTGATGGTTGGAGTTAAAATGTAAGTACCTATTAGTGTTGGTTTTTTTACGGTATACTGATGTTTCAAAAGTAGTTATTGTGCGTGTGATTAGTGTATCAAGAAAAGGTAACTGATTGTTTTGCTCTGTTTCTAATGTGAATTTGATGGAGGTTTCTTTACTGTTAATATGTTCAAGGAATTTGTCCACCTCAACCATAGCATGAGGCCAAATTGCAAAAACATCATTGACATATCTCCACCAAACTACTGGTTTGTTGGTGTATGTGTAGACATGTTGTTGTTCAAAGTCTTCCATAAAAATGTTACTAACAATAGGAGATAGAGGAGAACCCATTGCCATCCCGAAATCTTGTTGGTAAAATTCATTGTTTAGTTGAAAGTATGTCGTTTTAATGCATAGTGTTAAAAGTTCCATAATGGTATCAATATTTAATGTTGTTCGTGTATGTAATGTGTTATCGTTTTGTAGCCTATGTTTAATGATGTTGAGTGTTTTGTCTACTGGAACATTAGTGAAGAGACTAACTACATCAAAACTAACCATTAAGTGTTGTGTGTTTATGTTTGCTTCTTTCAATTTTTCAAGGAAATGTGGCGTGTTCTTTATATATGTGTCTGTGTTTCCTGATATAGGAGACAGTATTTTAAGTAAATATTTAGCTAAACTGTGACAAGGAGAACCTATAGAACTAACTATTGGCCTAAGTGGTACATTTGGTTTATGTATCTTTGGTAATCCATAAAAATGTGGTGGTTTACTGTAGTGTGGTGTTAGTGTACGTCTTACAAAATCTGTAAATTGTTCTCTGTGTTTGTAAAGTGTTTTGTATATTTTTGTTTCTATTGTATGTGTTGGATCTTTATTTAGTTTAGTGTATTGTTCTTCACCAATTAGTTTTAAAAGTTTTTCGTTGTATGTGGTTGTGTCAAGTACTACTGTGGCATTGCCTTTGTCTGCAGGTAGAATTTTAATTGTGTTATCGGTTTTTAGTGTGTGTAGTGACTGTTTTTCTTGTTTGGATATATTTTGTCTGATTGTGTAAGGTCGTTCAAGTATGATTTTGTTTCTAATTCTGTATTCCTGTCTAATGTCTTCTGGAAGTTTTTGACAAGTCTCTTCTATGGCTGTAACTAAATCAAGTTTATTAATTCGTTTTGGCGCCACTGCGTAGTTGAGTCCTTTGCCAAGAGCTAATTTGTCAGTGGCGTTTAGTTCTTTAGAAGACAGATTAACTACTGTTTTATTTAAAAAAGTGTCACTGTTCTTTAGTGTAATCAATTCAGTTGTGTATTTTTCTTATATGAGGTGTTGGAACTTTTTTAAATGTGTACGTTTCTGCTCTGTGTGTGTTTTGATGTAGGTATAATTAATAGAGTTGAAATCGTCTTCCCGTACATCCCTTTGCATCACCTGTTCCAGTTTGTTGATGTCAGAAAATAATATAGCTTTGTTATGTCTGTGAAATTGTATTCTGTCTCTGACTAGAGCTTCACTCGCTCTTTTCATGATATTACTAGAATAAGCACTTACATAAGGTGTTCTTCGTTGAACGGTTTAGTTTTTGTAAGAACTGACCGTAAGGTATTCATCGTTTTGAATACCGTGCTAACATTGAATCTATTCCCAATTTGTCTAATTTTGTCAGATATGCCTGGAATATAAGGTATAGTTAAAGTATTATATGTTTGAGTGTCATTTCTTTGTTCAACGAAGAACAACATTCAAAGAATTGTATATATAGTATCCCCTGTGAATGCGGGAAATACTATATCGGTGAAACATCCAGACTTTTAGCAGTTAGAGTTAAAGAACATAAAAATATGATGAAAACCTATCAATTCAATAAGTCTAAGCTGGCAGAACATGCTTGGGATAATAATCATAAAGTACACTGGAATAACACAAAGATCTTGTCTAAAGAATCGATGTCAACTAAACGTAAAATTAAGGAGACGGCATATATTTTACTTAACGAAGAAAAATGCGTGTCGTCTTTCTCAATATTTTAGACACTAGTTGGCTATCAATTCTTAAAGATCAGATCAAGTAGGTTTAGACAATCAACAAACGTCAATGTCAAGCAATTCATTGGAGGTTGGTGGTTTTCAATCTCCATGAAAAAGCTAAGGTTTCTTGTTCCTTTTTAATTGTTATTCGTTGACAACGAGGGCAGATTGTCCCTCAAAACGTTCGATATTTAATACGTTATTTAATATTTTTAATTTGCAGAGTGGCGAAATACCCAAAAAGAATATGAATTATAGATTCACGCCACAAAGAAGTTTCAGAGATTAAGTAGGCCTTGACAGGAAAGCGAAAACTATTTTATTTTCAGGTAAACTACCCTTTCTATTTACGATACGGCAAATTTTTATTAAAAAAATTTTTTTATAATGATAAATTATGGTCCTATACAAAATTTTAGAAATTTCTGTCGACTTATAAAAAACAGTTATTTTTCAGATAATTGTAAAATTGTGTTAATTTCAGGTAAACTACCCTTTTTGTTGATGATACGGTAAAAATTTATTAATGAAAGTTGTTTAAAATGAGAAATTATGACCCTATACAAAATTTCAGAAGGATCTGTGGACTTAGATTAAAACGTTATTTTTTAGATTCAACAAATTGCATTTATAAAAAATTACCGTTAAATCTAAGTCGACAGATTTTGAAATTTTGTATAGGGCCATAATTTCTCATTCCGAACAACTTTTCCTCATACAATTTTGCCGTATCATGAACAAAAAGGGTAGTTTACCTGAAAATAAAATAAAATAATTTAAAAAATAACAGTTTTTCCTAATTCAACAGATCTTTCTGAAATTTTGTATAGGGCCATAATTTATCATTATGAACAACTTTCCTTAATATAATTTTGCCGTATCATAAACAAAAAGGGTAGTTTACCTGAAAATAACATACAATTATCTAAAAAATTATGGTTTTTCCTAATTCGACAGATCTTTCTGAAATTTTGTATAGGGCCATAATTTATCATTATGAACAACTTTCCTTAATAGAATTTTGCCGTATCATAAACAAAAAGGGTAGTTTACCTGAAAAGAAAATAGTTTTCGCTTTCCTGTCAAGGCCTACTTGTTTTTCAAAAAATGAAAATATTCTTAAAATTCTTTTCAAAAAAATAAAATTCAAAAATTTTTAGTACACCTCACCTCTTTTAACATCAATCCTGGGAGACACTGTATATGAGCCTACACGTCAAGTACACGGATCATGTCAGAGAAAGAACCGTCAAAAATTATTATATTTCTAAATGTGACATGAAATGTCAAACGGAATGAAAATTAAATATAATTAAGTGTATTGTCTAATTTTATGAAAGGAGTACTAACAAACGGTATAACAAAAATTGTACTAGATCTAGTACAATTGTACTAGAACGACAACACTGGTGTGGCCAACCTTATGTATGAAATTTACGCAGCAGTTTTGAAAATTGGCTGATTTATTAAGGGTGGCTGAATGTAAACCATGGCCGAATGTACCCCACTCTCCCCTATTGTATATGTGCAATATAGAACATGAAAACAGATGTTCTGCTTTTTAAAACATACTTATTTTATTTGTATCTTGAAATAATAACTTATCCCCAAGTAACCTCCCCCCTCATCCCTGTCGCAGGTCCCAGAAGTCAACCATCACTTTTTATTGCCTACGCGCCTACGGCATAAGAAACAAAATCAGACCACTCTCAATAGTCAATCACAAAAATGCAGACGGGATATAAAAATTTGTAGTTGGAACATCTGCTATTAGTTTATAGGTGTGTTATTTATGCTCGCAGCAATTGCCGCCCACAGAATTCGGCGTTTTGAGCATTTTCGGCGATTTGTCCACCGAGAGAATTCTGCATTTTGGGCATTTTCGACGTTTTGTCCACGGTATAGTATCGAATTCGGATTTTTGGCCACGATTCAGCATTTTATGATTTAAAATAAGATTCGGCGATATGTCCAAAGCTTTGTACCATCGTTATAAGGCTTCATATAAAACATGTCCGTAAATTTTCATAGAAATTCGTTTGTATGAAATCTGCCACCCTCCTCCCAGATATTTTCCTCCTAATCATTTTTGAGTAGATACTGACTATACGAAATATATATACAGGGTGTTAATTAAGTACGTAGACAAACTTTAAGGGGAGATTCCTTGGTCAATTCTATGATAAAAAGTGCATACAAACATGGGGCCTAAACGGCTTCGTTTTCAAAATACACCCTGTTGAAGTAAAAAAAAAAATTTTTTTTCGAAAATTTTGTATACGGCTGGAAGTATTCTAATGAAACTTGGTGTAGGTTAGTATTTCATAAAGTGGCATTGTTTGGTGAAAATAAATTTAATTTATTTCTACCAGTGGCGTGCATCGAGGTCACCTCAGTTACCTTATTTTAGAAAAATCTGGTACGCCCCTGTTTTTAGCCAAAAGTTTTGTAACTATTGTAAGATTGTTTGTTATTAAATAATATTTTTTTAAAACTTTTTTAAGCTGTATTTTGAAAACGAAGAGGTTTAGATCCCATTAAAGTCCAATGAACGAAATTGCTGTTACAGATTTCTCCGTTTTTCTGGAAAAAGGTTGTTTCTATCAAAAAAATAAAAGATACATCTTTTGTATAGTTTCAATGGATGGAGCTAAAAAACTTGTCGTATTGAATGAAAAACAGTGGCGTACCAGATTTTTTTAAAATAAGGTAACTGAGGTGGTCCCGATACACGCCACTGGTGGAAATAAATTAAATTTATTTTCACCAAACAATGCCACTTTATGAAATACTATCATACAACAAGTTTCATTAGAATAGCTCTAGACGTTTTCCAGATTTTTGGAAAAGAATCAATTTTTGTTTAAACTTCAACACCCTGTATCTCGAAAATGAAGCCGTTTAGGCCCCATGTTTGTATAAACTTTTTATCTTAGAATTGATCAAGGAATCACCCCTTAAAGTTTGTCTACGTACTTAATTAACACCCTGTATATAGGCTATCATTTATGAATAAGATGGAAATGTAGTCTGTCAAGACAATAAAAATCGTTAAGGGTAATTTTTGAAAAAAAAAAATTTCGGTAATTTTTGAAAAAAAAAAATTTCGGCATTTTTTGAGGTATTTGGGCCTCTTCACAGCGATCGGTGCATTGCAGCGTAACCAATGTGTTGTACCATCGTTCTAAAGCTTCGTAAAACATCTCCATAAATTTTCACATATAATCTCATAAGAGCATTAATTCTTTTCGGAATATTTTTTGAGTGCGTTCCGACAACGTTGTATTAATTTGCACGAGCGGGACGCCAGGAAAAATTAGAACGTTGTTGGAATGGACGAAAAATAATTTCAGGATATGAATTAATGCTCGAATGCAGATTCGCTAAGAAAATCGTAACGACACAAACCCTCACAGTGAGGTTGGTCTATCTACAAAAAATTTCCAAGAAATTTTGTTGTTGTCCTGGTAACGGCTCGTGAACTAATTTTTCTATTGGTCATTAATGACTCGTACGATTTTCATAGAAATTCATCTCTCCTCCCAGATATCTTCCTCCCTAGAATTTTGTAGTAGATACTGACTATGTGGTATCTTATGAATAATTGGGAAATGTCTGAAGATGATAAAAATCGTTAAGGGTCATTTTTGAGAAATTTTTTGTTTGTTTTATTTTTATTTTATTTGTATTTGGGCCACCTCACACCGAACGGTGCATCGCCGTAAAACCTAAGTCTGGTAGGTACCATAGTTTTAAAGCTTCGTAAATGTTCATGGAAAGTCGTCTGTATGAAATGTGTATCCCCTCTCTGGTATATATCTCCCTTTCTGGAATTCTTTAGTAGATAATGACTCTGGGGTATGGTGTATCACTAATGAGTATTAGAGTAAAATTGTTAGAGCTATTTTTTAGGAAAAAAGTGTTATTTTTTCGACATTTTTTGAGTATTTGGGCCTCCTGGTAACGAACGCTACAAAGCAGTAAAACTAAAGTCTGTTGACATCGTCCCATAGCTTTATAGAATATCTCTGTAAATTTTCATTCCATCCATAAATTTCACTGCTACGAGAAGTGTTCAAATATTAATTATAATTTTAATTGCGCGTCCAAAGACAGAGACATGCAAAGTTGTATACATCAATTAATGCTCTGGAACAAGTCCTAACTTGATTCAGTAGTTGTGTCGCCAAAATTAATTTTCATTCATTTGGCAAGCATGAGTAAAGTGGAAGTGCATTCAAATGTCAAACAACTCATTAATAGAAAAATGTATTACTAAAGAAGGTATCAAATAATCAGAAATTTGTACAAGAATTAAAAGACAGTTTGGTGCGCAAGCACTATCAAACATAAGGTTTATAAATGGAGTAAATCGTTTAAATATGGCGACGAACGTGTCGAAAATGAACCTCTTTCTAGTCCCCAAAAACAGCGACAACAGAAGAAAACGCTGACAGAGTAAAATGCACTTATTTGAAACTATCGTCGAATTACAGTGAAGGACATAACCATAATTTTGAAAAAGTTCTACCAACACGAGGTATAAAAATTTCCTAGCCTTTTAATCACATATTTACCAACATTGTAACACTTTGAAAGTTATTATATAGTCAAATTTATACCCATTCGGAGTCACGTGATAATCTAGTAATTTTACGTATGTCGATTCTTCAAAATGCAATTTTAGGGAAATAAATGACATTCCGTTTTGTAGGTTATCCTGACATATGCCAATTTCTAAAACAAGGTTGCTACGGGTTTATTCTCTTATATGAAATCAAACTGAATTTACAGGTTAAAGAAAACATAACATGTCGTAAAATGTAAATATAATAAAGATATGTCAGCTGCTACATTAAAAACCTGCTGCGTATAGCAAATTTTAAGTCAATTTCTGTGCATGCATATTCTGTTATAGAACATTGCCATTTGAAGCCTATTTCCTTGCACAATCTACTTAGGGAAGAAACTGAATGTGAAAAATCTCCAGATTCTTCAACCAAGCATTTTTTAGATTTTTTATGGTTACAAATTCTTTAGCTACATACATTTTATATACAGTGTCTTGACTGCTTCGTCGACTTCCGTTTTTGCATTCTTCACTTTCTGGCTCATATTTTCGGTAAATTGTGCTCTCCGAGATATTTAACGCAAGAGAAGCACGGCGAACAGCGTTGGAGGGTGAAACTGTTGTTTTTTTATTATTAATATTGTACTCTTCATAAAAAAAAACGCATAATATTCAAATTAATTGTTGTGACTGCTCGTTATACCGCATGTCCGATGGTTTCTTTTAATCTCCAGTTTTCAGCTCAACAATTTTAGGTTTTATTACCCTTATCTCAATAACTTACACGAAAAATATAATCTGACAGATTAGAAACGTCAAATTTTTAAAATTAATTTTATGAATCGACATGCCTTTTTTTCAAATTTCTTCCATTTCATCTAACGGGTGTTCATAAACAGTCGTCATCCCAGTAGGTTTTGACTTCAGAAACGTATGTCCATTAAAATTGAGAAAAAATGCGCTATGGCAGTACTCAATGACGTTTCATTGTGTTGCACGAATTAATCAAAGACATAACATTTTGTTTTTCAAAGCAACTGGGATGACGACTGTTTATGAACACCCGTTATTTTACTAAAGATGAACAGAGACAGACAAAAGTCACGTGACTCCGAATGGGTATAATTTTGACTATAGAACAAAACCTCTTTTCAGTTTTGAGATATTCTGTTCACAGACAGACAGACCAATAAACAAAAACACATTTTTTGGGTGAAAACGTGAAGATCTGTTGAAAACTCAATTTCGAATTTTTGGAGTGAATCCAATACCTACTTCTTTTATCGTAAAAGGAAGTAAAAAGTGTGTTTTCTTTCACGATTTTTGCGTTAAAAAAGACGACTTTCACAATTACTATGCAAAAGTAGTAGATTATGTTATTAGGAGTAAAAGTGATACTTTATGTGGCGAAGCTGAAGTTTATTTAGCCGAACGTTAGTGAGGCAAATAATTCAGCTAAGCCACATAAAGTCACTTTTACTCCGAATAACATATACTATTTTATCCGTAAACGTATTCAGGTAAATTTCATTAATATAAATTTAAAAAAAAAGGATGCAGTAATCAACGTGCAGTTATAAGCTGTAATCATGTTTACATCGCGGGCATTAACTACGTACTTTATCGGACATCACGAGCCAATGACATCAGAGAACTGACGCCTTGTTTTCTTGGCTGGTACCGAGCGTTGTCAGTTATATGTTTTGTCTGTTGTCGTCCTAGGTCCGGTGTGTTGCTCATATTGTTTCGTGTGTTGCTCGAGCTTTCAAGCAACACAACTGATGCCGGGCCTGGCAACTCGGAGAGAATGCTATTTTGCTTCAGTGCAATTTCTGACTCTCGGGCTTCTCCCTCGAGTCAGCAATTGTACACCTCAGCAAAATAACGCATTTCTCTCCCTCAAAGCATAATCTACTATTATTCTTGTACCAACATCTGAGTTATACAATTATTATATTATAAAAGTGGCGAATGTAACAGGGTTATTCGTATGTGTAGTTATAGAAATTTCAATTCCATGTTAAATTCTTCAAAATATAGGGTCCAGTAGTGAATAGTATTTTTGAATGGGCAGTAAGTTGAACACTAAATTGAATAATGTATGAACCAAAATTGCTGCTACATCGTTACATTGATTACAGCTCAAGAATGCTATTTACGTAATGCTTATAAATATGCAAAGCAGTAATTACCTGCTTTTTGATATAGGTATATCTTGATTTATTCAATCTTGGAATTTTATGTTAGTTTTGTGTTTGCTTAGGTTGTTCATGGCATTTGCCTACATTTTTAAAACGTGGCGAAACAATTACTTCGTTTAGGAAATATTATTGCAGTAATGGTAAGAGTACTTCAAATGTAAATAGTTTAAATTTAAATGGTTCTGTTTGCAAACGTTTTAGACGATTGGTAGCACTGCACATTTCATTTGCATGTTGGCTATGCACAAAGTCGATTTGTAAGGTTTATTTTGACGTTTAATATAAGGCGCTTTTTATGTACCAAAATATAGAACTTTTAAGAATTATTTTGCTGTTTAACAATGCGAACGAATCGGAAATATTCAAAACGTTGCACCGTTGCATACATTTTGTGATATAATATTGTAAATACTCACAGCAATATTCTAACCCAATTTTTAAGTGTCAGATCTTACATTTAGGAACCAATTATGGCAGATATCTTAATTTTGGACTGGATGGAGGAATATGACTCTCTTACCGAGAGTGAAATACACACATACGCCACAGAGCAAGAACATAATTATGAAGTTATGATGGCACTGTATGTGTTCTTCGAGGATCCCCATAAGTCAAAAATAGAAAACGTAAAGCCCAATAAAATTGGTGAAAAGCAGATATTGTATATTCGTTTCTTGTTGCAGTTAGTAGACAGAGTGTGCCAACAATTTTTCAGTTTTTATCGATCTGGGGAACAGCATTTAAAACGTTTTGCTATGCAGTACATTCCCACACTTGTGTTGCTTCACCTTTCAGATACCAAGGCGTTTCCGTCAGTTGGAACGCTGCTTGTTAGCCTTTATAATCTTGAGGTATTAGCCAGTTTCCTTATATCCACACAAGTTTAAAACTCATCTTGCAGGTGGTAGACAATAAAGGCCAATCTCATGTTATTTCATTCCGTGTGCCAAGTATAGCTCAGTCGTCCATTTTTCACGATTCATCGAACCTCGAACCTGCTTTCATAGCAGAAAATGCACTCCGACGATGGGAGGAGTGTAATAGCAAACTAGTGAACTGGGGCCCTTTACCGCAGGTTGAAAATTTAAATGCACAAAACAGGCAACGTGTAGTGACGGCTTTGGTGTTTCTTTACAATCGGGAAATTGCCAGGGTTACGTCGCAAGGACTCGAACATGCTTGCAAAGCCATCTCCAGGTAGAAGCATTTGTGAAATGGCAACAACTGTATTAATTTTTTTTTTTTAGATTGGCCAGTCAAGGTTTTATTATAGGTGGTAGTTCTAGAGGATCAACTGATAGTGATAGTCTTCATAGTATATCAACAATTCCACGTTTAGTCGTTACTAGTCCATTACTGTTGGAACTACTTCATGCAGTTTACCATGCACTTGAACGTGGCGTCAATGGAGCATCTCATGCACTACATGATTTAATGCAACGTGCTATGTATGAATCATTCTCAGGTAATTTTTTAATGATAAGTCCTTAACAAGTGGTTAATTGTTAAAGAAATTATTGGGACAACATTCATGACATTTTTATGAGATTTGTGAACTGTGCACAGAGACATCCCGGTGCGTGGAGCATTGACCGCGACTATGCGCCCCTAACGAGACTAACGCGAACCTTATCGCCATTATGCGCACTCTCGTGGAATTCAAATGAAGTTAAAAATCGCGGTAAATATCTTGAATTAGGATATGTTTATAGGTAATAATATTTAAATTATTTTGAATCTAAATATATAAATAGAAATTATTGGTATGTGCTTTGATATTTTATAGCTAGAATATGTTAATATGTTCGAATTTACAACAGACTAGTATCTGAGATGTGAAACTAATTTTTTTTTTGTATGTAAAAATCTCGCCTGCTTCTAAATTTTCTTATTTTTGGATTTATTTGTTTTTCTATGTTAAATTTTCCCTTGCAATATTATAAAATAAAAAGGTAGGTCTCAACATCATACAAGTACTTTTAGGGACCTAATAAATATTTAAATTATTTAAAATTTGTTTTATAGGTATATAATTTAAGAATAATATCTTCAAGACATACATTCAGGAGTTTAGACAGTAAATATTACATAGATTTTCAAAAATTTATTATAGATAAAAATTTCAATACAGAAATTGTGTAATAGTTATAAAATATAAATACCGCCGTATCTAAAATATCCCTATATTTTTCGTATATGAATGATCACTCTCTCCTTTTTTTCCACTCGGATAAAACTGTTTGAATTTCTGAGATGATGGCTTTTGAATTTCTGTTAGAGGAGAAACTCGTTTTTTCTTTGTACTTACGAATGTGTGTCTCAATTTTACATTCAAGAGATAATTTTTTGTTTTAAGCATTTCCGATAGAATGTCCAGTTTTGCTATCAAGTCTCCATTATCTTCCTGAAATTGCTCTTGGATACAACTTTGCGTTATCAGCTCGGATATTACCTCACCGTTTGTAGTTAATTGAGATTCATGATCCTGTTTTAAGGTTGTTGAGGGCTCTAAAGATGAATACTTAACCATAGCATGTATATGTTTACATACTCGTATGTTAAATCTGATAAAAAAAATCAGGGCAGGTACAAGAAAATTCATGTATACAAATTTTACAGTAATTACAAATAAACTGAATCATGAATCTCAATTAACTACAAAAGGTGAGGTAATATCCGAGCTGATAACGTAAAGTTGTATCCAAGAGCAATTTCAGCAAGATAATGGAGACTTGATAGCAAAACTGGACATTCTATCGGAAATGCTTAAAACAAAAAAATTATCTCCTGAATGTAAAATTGAGACTGGAAAATTAAAAGACAGGACGATAAATGTTGTTGCACAAGGAGAAAATGTAACACTAAAATATAAATCAAATGAACCAGCAAATATAAAATTGAAAAACAGCCCACATTCGTAAGTACAAAGAAAAAACGAGTTTCTCATCTAACAGCTATTCAAAAGTCATCATCTTCAAAAATTCAAACAGTTTTATCCGAGTGGAAAAAAAGGAGAGAGTGATCATTCATATACGAAAAATATAGGGATATTTTAGATACGGCGGTATTTATATTTTATAACTACTTTACAATTTTTGTATTGAAATTTGTATCTACAATAAAGTTTTGAAAATGTATGTAATATTTACTGTCTAAACTCCTGAATGTATGTCTTGAAGATATTATTTTTAAATTATATACCTATAAAACAAATTTTAAATAATTTAAATATTTATTAGGTCCATAAAAGTACTTGTATGATGTTGAGATCTACAAAAAAATAGCTAACATTGCCTTTCACACAGCCCGCGATTTTTTAATTTTATAATATTGCAAGGGAAAATTTAACTTAGAAAAACAAATAAATCCAAAAATAAGAAAATTTAGAAGCAGGCGAGATTTTTACATACAAAAAAAAATGAGTTTCACATCTCAGATTCTAGTCTGTTATAAATTCGAACATATTAATATATTCTAACTATAAAATATCAAAGCACATACCAATAATTTCTATTTCTATACTTAGACTCAAAATAATTTAAATATTATTACCTATAAACATATCATAATTCAAGATATTTACCGCGATTTTTAACTTCATTTGAATTCCGCGAGAGTGCGCATAATCGCGATAAGTTTCGCGTTATTCTCGTTAGGGGCGCATAGTCGCGGTCAATGCTCCACGCACCGGGATGTGTGCACAGAGGTGCACCACAAATAAAACAAATGAATAAATTAAAGATCTATAAGGAAAATTCAAAGCTAAACTTTGTATTAAATTGAATTAGTTCATCCTCGTGGGGTTCATTAAGTAAAACACAAAAGTTTTTATTGCCAGCACGCGGCCGAGCGGTTAGGGAGCTAGACTGCGGTGCGGGGTTCAATTCCCACATCTGGTTACTGGCGAACGGCTCACGCAGTCACTTTAAAAATTGGATACCGAAACCTCGGTTGTGGAAGTAGGGAAAGTAAGACATTTGTCGAAGGCGTGATGCTAACCACATCACCTAGTACGCCACTAATGATGTGCCACATGACTGGGTTTCAGAAGGAGATATTTCGGCAACTCTGACTCACTGAGTCTCAGGCCATATTCCTACATGTGGAATGAAGCGCCCTCAACTTGACAAACGTTTTTTGATTGTCGGTAATCATTATTTTTTATTTTTTAACGCCACATATGTTGAGGAATGTTAAAATAATGTGCCATCTTCTGACGAATCTACAATTAAATTTATAAATTGAAGATGGGGGCACATGGTGAACAATCCTTTTTTAGGTTATGTTAAGTTACTTGGTTAAATAATATAAAAATCGAGTATTACATTAAAGGCTTCATTTTTCAAGAGTCCTCTGGGTTTTATTTAATTTAGATCTGGAGATAGATGCTTGTCATTATTGTAGAATAGAAATTAATCTTCTCAGATTAAAGAAACTCAATTTTGGCATAAATAGATTTGTTCACCATGTGCACATATCTGTAGTTATAAATTTATTAATATTATCAAGGTCTGTCAATCCCAGAGACTTTCAGAAGGGAGGTCGTCTCATACGCTTCCACAATGTATTGGGCCTGAAAATGACAGAATCTCGAAAGCAGCAGTTGCATCTGCCTATTCGTAATCCTAAATTCCTCAAAATTTCTTATTTTTTGCTTTGCGTCGCTAACAGTGCCATCCATATCTAATCAGTGATTTCGAAGGATATAGATACAAGTACTTACAACAAAAATAGGCGGTGGTTGCGGTTCCTTGGGAGTGGATTTGTTTTGATCTTTATTGGTTTCTTCGTCATCCATAGCTGCAGTTAGCTGATCGTATCTATTACTTGTTGAAGCTCCTAGCCAGTATTGAGTTTTCTTTGCTTGGCTTTCATTTCCATCAGGACTTCTGTTGCGTGTATTGGTAGCTGTTTGCTATGCATAATTTTGTATACTAGCTCTACATAATGAGATTTGTTGACTGGTTGTAGATTATTTATGGGTTGTGAGTACGAAAAAACGGGCAGCTGTATTGACTGATTAGGCGTTGGAAGCATTTGTTGGGACGTGTTGGTAAGTTAATTGTTGTTGACTTACTTGACCCGGCAGGCAGTAATTAGGTTGACTAAATGACATTTTCCTTGTTTGTAAATTGGAGATTTTCTGTTGGAAAATGTGAATAGTATAATTTAATTTGTAATAAATCACTGACCTCTCGGCCAGCAATATCGGTTGTCACACGTATCACTTTCGGCACTCTGGTTTGACGACCTTACTTTCCTAAAGTGAACGCGAACTAGATATAGAACACAGCATGCTTTTCTTTGTTTTTCAAAAACGTATGTTTTAGATTATTGCACCTTGTTATGAATGATACATAAAATGTCAAACTCAAATATTTATTGTGGCATAAAAAGGTTGACGTAGCAGTGCAAGCATGAGGATAAGTGACTACAAAAATTTAAAGTGTTTAGTAGAAAGCGGCAGCGGTGGATAAATGCCGAATTCAATAATTTAATTGTTTTATTTTTAATATTTTATTTAAATTAGCATCGACTTGTTTCTATTTTGTATCTTAAGTTTTATTAGTTTTTTGTTCTTTGTTTAGCTCATAAGTACCTATTATCTCTCTGACTATTACATCATGATTTGTGTGTTGTGATACAGTGTGATTTTTTAAAAACTCAGTTGTAGCAAGCAGGCCCTGGATAGCCTGAATCAGTTGGCAATACTGAAATGTATTGTTGGTGGCACTGTAAGTCTATGTCTAATTTGAGGTTATCAGGTTAGGTTTTGTGTCAAAACTGACGGAAAACCTAACCTGATAACCTCAAATTAGACATAGACTTACAGTGCCACCAACAATACATTTCAGTATTGCCAGGGTTATCCAGGGCTTGCTGCAATTGAGTTTTTTAAAAATCACTCGATACATTATGTATTCAGCATTTCAACACTTTCGTCAATGAGAGTTTTCCACGGTAGTCGGCCTTGACCTCTCTGTATGGCAACTGAAGGTGGTTCATCTAATACTGCCCGTGTGATATCAAGCAATCGTTCAGGGTATAATAATAATTTATTTAAATATAAATACATGTACAGTCACTAACGTTTTCTGAAATATAATCAAATATATAAAGAAAATTGCCTAAGTCCTTAAGGACTTGTGTGCGATCAAAACATTTAAATAACACTTACACATAAAATAAGTGTATATCAATAAAATAAAGTTTCTCACCCTGACACAAAACATGATGGTATACAAAATACATTTTTGTTATCAAAGGCAAGAAAGAAATTACAAATTACAACACTGTAGTGTCCCAATTTTGAATCAGCCATGTGGAAATGTTCCTGTGAAAAGTTGTGATGTGCCTTATTCTTCTCAAGTCTTGTGGCAAGTGATTGTAACACCATCCCTAATCCAGTCAACATACCTTTGTCCAATAGCCTTGTTTCTCCTAGGCACTCCCACATTCACTGCCTCTTTGGTTCTTGTATTCTGTTCGTGCTCCACTGGTATTAGTTGACCCGATTTCTTGAGATATGCTATCGCAGTAGTGAGGAATCACAATGCATGTATAATCAATTCGAAGGAAAATCTTTCTTGAGATTAAACACAACTTTAATTATACTTCTGACCATTACATTTAATGCATTCATCACATTTCCAGCAGCCCTTCCCAAGCTACAATGGTGTACCTCAACATGGACATAACGAAAGCATCATAGACCAGCTTTAATCTATTGACTGACATAATTTGTTTTAGCTTCATAAACGCGATTACCATACTTCTTACACTCTTCACTAGCTTGGTCACCTGATGATCTCACTGAAGCTTCTTATCTATGTGGATTCCCAAATAACAATAACTATCTGTTGCTTGTATAACCGCCTGCAGTGTAGAATTGTTCCTGCTACTGACATGGATCTCATTAATGGTACCGGGTATGCTGTCCACATAGCAGCCGAATTGTACAAATTTCGTTTTTGATATGTTGACAGTCAAAACATTGTCCTCAAACCATTCAAAAATATTAGCTAGGTCTCGCCCACAGTGTTCAGAAGAATTAACCAGGTCTTACTTTCATAGAAGATTACAGCGTCATTGCCATAGGATTGAATACTTCCCCATGTAACCAAGTTGATTATAAAGAGAATCGGCCCTAGAATGGATCCCTGCGGTACACCAAATTCAACCTGCTCAGGCTTGCTTACTATATAGTACCGTATGAATATTTCCCCTGAACCCGTATTTATAAAGCTTATCCAAAAGCACAGCATGACTCAAGAGTATCGAAAGCTTTCTGCAAGTCAATAAAAACAAGTGCTGCCTTACCGCAGTCCAGAGCGTTGTAGATACTTTTCACTAATTGGGCTATGGCGTCTTCTGTGGATTTACCTTTTGTGAAACTTCAGGCAGTTTTCCACAATCTTCGATAAGTAAGAGGTCAAGGCAATCGGTCTATAATTACCCACTACATTTCTCAGCCCAGACTTGTACAGTAGCACTACAATACTATCTGTCCCAGGATTCTTCCTCCTGACGTCACACGCAGATATGTATGACTTAAGATTAACTACCAACTTGGAAATTTAACAACTATAATCGTGAAACTTTCGGTCAGTTGTCAAAGTCAGCATATAAAAGTGAGGTTAGGTCGTCACAATAATATAATTTAATAGGTATTGAAGTGCATTATACAATGTGGTATTTCCATTTCCATGAAGACTTGATTGTTACTATTGGTTTCTAAGGCTACGTCACGCCATGTGTAAATGCGTTTATTTTGAAATGCAATATATGAACCATACTTTTATTGAAAAAGCAGTATCAGAAAGAACAACAGGGCATTTAATAACCCACATACTTGCTGCAAAGTCTTTTTACCATATGATCAACAGAATTCCTTCTTTCGTAGAATATATTATGTTTTTACATACTCAGTAACATGTCTTTAGGAAAATTAGTTGGCCAATTTTTTTCTTTATAAATTTATTTAACGTTTCGTCAGCTTAGCTGACTTCTTCAGAAATACACAATATATTAGTATATAATAAGCTAAAAACGAAAATGAGTTTTAGGTTAGATGTTATTACCTCACGTAATAATCAACTGATTTTTTTTTTATTATAATGTTATAAATGGTTAAAACTAATAATTCTTAGAATATTGATTGGAAAGATATTTAAAATGAATGTACGAAATAAAATTTGTAAAATGATAATTGGATTAAAAACTTAACAAATATACAACTACCACAAGATGTAGAGGATATATTGAAGCTAGAACCAAATTTTAATATACAGGGTGAATGAGACCATCCGTATCAGTATTTTTTTTTAAAGAACGGTGAGTCGTAGAGAGTTGGGATAAAAAAATTTATTATAAAAGTCATACTAAAGAATCGAATGGTGATATTATTATTTCTCCAAAAAGTCAGCATCTCGAGTAGTTTTGTCCACAATGTCCAGAACTCCAAAATTTTAAATGGCACCATAAGTCGAAAAACGTATTGTTGAAAAGATCGTTAAAAAAGAAGAAAGTTTTGTAGGAAAAATTATTTTACTACTACCACCCCTTTTAAGTAATATTTGATTAAAGTTATTAAATTTGAAATTCGTTGTTAACAAACAAAATTGAAAAGTCGGCTTTTAAAATCTAGTTACCGAATTGAACAATGTTACACACACGTTTTAATGTCAATAACATTTTGAACACTTGTAACATTGTTTAATTCGGTAACTAGATTTTAAAAGCCGACTTTTCAATTTTGTTTGTTAACGAATTTCCAATTTAATAACTTTAATCGAATATTACTTAAAAGGGGTGGTAGCAGTAAAATAATTTTTCCTACAAAACTTTCTTCTTTTTTAACGATCTTTTCAACAATACGTTTTTCGACTTATGGTGCCATTTAAAATTTTGGAGTTCTAGACATTGTGGACAAAACTACTCGTGATGCTGACTTTTTCGAGAAATAATAATATCACCATTCGATTCTTTAGTATGACTTCTATAATAAATTTTTTTATCCCAACTCTCTACGACTCACCGTTCTTAAAAAAAAATACTGATACGGGTGGTCTCATTCACCCTGTATATAATCCTAATAATAAAATTCCAAATGAGAAATATACATATATTGTAAATTGAAAATGCAATTAATGTTTTAGACTTCGAAAATCAAAACAAAATAAGAACATCTTTTTGCAATATTTTAACTAACCACCAAAATAAAAATAACTTATTAAATTCATATGAAAATATACAATATATTTTTTTACATAAAGTAAATAACACTAAAACATTTTTGAAAAATTTTAATAACAAAACTTTAAAATATTGGAATGACAATAACTATATAGATTATACCCTCTAACATCAACCAATGAAAAACGGCAAAATGCATAGTTACGCATGTACTAACTTTTGATAATGTACATAGCAACTGACAATCACATACCTTCCTGATTAATAGGTGATGATCACACGCCTTCACCAACATCACGTTACCTGCTGTCAGTACAATTGTCATAACAACCACATTAACTGTACTTTTAATATTTAAACTATAATATTCAAACGTTGTTTATTGACTCGTGATATAATCAGTTATAATATCACGAGATAGATGGTATAGAAAATAAATTAAAACTGATAGATACTTAAACTATAATTCTCAAACATCAATAAAATATAAAAGAAGTGTAATTAATAGTTTAATTGACCGTACAATTTTATTATCTTCAAATAAGTTTCATAATGATAATATCATAAAAATTAAGAAAATATTATTAAAAAATAATTATCCTATTGACTTCATTAACACCAACATTAAAAAAAGAATAAATAAATTTAAAAATAATAACACAAATAATATTAATTCACCTATTAATTTATACCCTAACTGTTTAGGACAAGAGTTTAATAATAACCAAGACATTAAAAATCCAATTTACATTTCAATACCATATATACCAAAACTGTCACTACGTTTAAGTAAAATATTAATAAACAAAAATAATTTTAATATCTTTTAAAAATTACAATACAATAGGAAATCAATTTTTTAACAATCTAAAAGATAAAACCAAAATTCAATCTGAATCAAAAATTGTTTACCAAATTAATTGTAATAATTGTATATATAGGACAAACAAAACAAAATCTTAAAAAAAGGAACAACTCAACATAGAAATTCTATAAAAACAAAAATGTTAAGCCCAAATAAACCAAATACTGCTCTCACTCTCTCTGACCATGCAGTTGATAATTATCATAATTTTAATTTTGACTCACCTAAAATATTGCAAAAGGAAAATATTTTACAAAAACGCCTTATATAGTGTGTCTGCGGATTGAGTTCACATAAGGTGTAAATGACAAAAACTTTCCGAGTTAGATGTTAGTATTCTAGGAATCGCTCCTGCTTGTTCTCAAACCAAGATTTTGAGAAAATCAATCAAATTAATTAATATACAGGGTGTTTTAGAATTAATTTTTTAAAAATGGCCAAGAGTAAACTAGGTACCTTTATTAGAAGAGATAACAAAAAGAAGTATTAAGAAAAGTTATTTAGAATTAAGAGTAATGGCAGTCAATTTTCACACAAATCGGCCTACTTTTGATTTTTTTAAATATTTTTTAGTTTTTTATTTTTATTTGGATTTTTTATACTAACATACCTTTTATCGTAACTGTAGGAGGCACTCCATTATTTTTTTAACATCTTAGTTCATGAACCAGTTAGAGTGCCTGCTTCAGTCAGGATAAAAAATATGTTGGTATAAAAAACCAAAAAAATATTATAAGTAGGCCGATTTGTCTGAAAATTGAGAGTCTACCATTACTTTTAATTCTAAACAACTTTTCTTGATACTTTTTTTTTGTTATCTCTTCTAATAAAGGTAGTTTACTCTTGGACATTTTTTAAACATTGATTCTAAAAACACCCTGTATATTAATTAATTTGATTGAATAAAATATTTATCCGCAAACTTCACAAAAGTGACAACTTATGTGTCTTTATTGACAAGGTAAAAGTGTCACTTTATCTGCTTTAGCATTGGAAGATATGAACAATGTATTTAGAAACTATAACATAAAGTTAAACAAAACCAAAACAAAAGTGATGAAGTGCTCAAGAAAGAACCAAAAGATGGACAACATCTCCATTCAAGGGGAGACGGTGCAAGCTGTGAGTGTATTCAAATACCTGGGGAGTATAATCACACAAGACGGCAAATGCACGAGAGAAATAAACAACAGGCTAAATATGGCTAAAAGAGCCTTCTACGAAAAGAAACAACTGCTTACGTCCGACGGGTTAACGATAGATACCAAAGAAAAACAAATGAAGACGTGCTAAGAATGATTCAGGAAGAAAGGAAAAGTCATATAAAGAAGAGAAGAATGCAAATGATAGGCCACATAATGAGAAGAAATGGAATACTAAAAACACTAATCGAAGGAAAAATATCCGGGAAAAACCCAAGAGGAAGACCTCGTCTACAATATATGAAACAATTAATATTGGACTCAGGCAGTAGTAGTTATAAAATGATGAAAAACAAAGCCTTAGACAGACAAATATGGAAAGCTGCGACAAACCAGTCGCAAGGCTGACAACCTAGAGAGAGAGAGAGAGCTTCCGTAATTGACAAATTTATTTACATACTTAAGTAATACAAACATGTAACAGTATATTTATAAAAATAACTTAACCTATGTAAGCCACGTATAAAAGAACATTTTTTAACACCTAATTATTTTAAAGTTTGTAATTTTGTATACACCACTGCTGATTGAGAGTACAACATATATGCAAAAACTATGGTGGTGCTACTGTAAATAATCTTATTTGAACATAATAAACTTATCTGTTTGGTAACATCTAAATTTCTGTGACGTAATTTGTTCCATAAGGTTCGAAAAACTGCCGTCATCGCTTAAAAACGCTTTCACTTTTTGTGCATGTCTTTCCAATATTTGTTTTCTTCTACATTCAGGATTTGTCCTTTCTTGAGGCGCGTTTGATGACAAATATGTTGGTTAATTTAGAAATACGCTTGGAACAGCATTGTCAGTTAATCGAGGGTAATGCAGCATCAGCTTATGCAGTTCCCCACTCTTATTTCTAACGCTTTCAAATGTCTTTTCCATTAAAATGTATTACACACACGACAGTACTTTTTGCTGGTTCAATGTTCTCGTGTGTTATTGCACGAAGCCATGCTTTCTTTCGGATCTCGTCCATTGGAAAAAAAATGTTATAGTTTGCATATGATTTTCTTTTAAGGTACTGTTGTAGTTGGTACACAGCGTTTTCGTGGCATTCTTAATATAAAATTAAGAGTTAGAAGAAATGTGATAAAAATGAGGTTAGATTGTTACCTTCAGTGAAATCCGACATAATAATTTTTATTGCTTGCTTGCTTGACGTCACTTTGAGAGCGAACCCGTGGGCCGAATTGGCTGATTTTGGTGTCAATCGACTCAGGGCGACGCAAGTAAGCCAGTAGTAGGGTTTTCAAATTTTCATAAGTGACTTTTTTTATGTGGATTTTCTAACCTCAAAATTAACTCGACACACAAAATTGATCACTCTTGTACAAATTGCATTAAATGAATTATTTCGCGCCCAATTTGGGTGCAGAACGCTAGTACTTAATAAAAACCTGTAAATACTAGCAATAATTTTACTTTCACATATCACGAACAGTACAGTAATATAAATAAATGTATTAATTCAAACTTAGAACAGTCCAACATATTAATATTTAATCACACGCTGCATTTGAACTGACGTTTATAAATAAACAGTACAAAACTTCGCCTACCAGCTACGCTGCCAAATCTCCAACAGCATGGCTTGTAAGTGTAGGAGGCAGTAATGCTACAGATTAGGCTCATGGCTCCCGCGATCAAGTTTATTTTTGATCTTTCTCTACTATTACAAATCACTTTGAAGTGTTTACGTTTAATCACATTTTTAGTATATATTAACGAATTCCGTTTTTGATTCAGATGTCCTGCTAGTGGCACATTCAATACGAAATCTCTTGCATCGTTCACCCCCTGTGCCTCTGACAGCACAGCAGCCACATGTAGTGTCAAAATCGATGATTACCAATGCATCATTTAGGACGAAAAAACTGCCAGGTAAGATGATGTCTCCCACAACCTACTGTCCCTTATCCGTCCGTTTTAACAGAGAATGGTTGAAAGCTGAGTATTCTGTGTGCAGATGACATTCCAATCCAGGCAGATGAAAGCGCCGAAGGTGCTTTGGGTTCCATTACTGAGGAACAGGAAGACACCGAGAAAGGCCGGACGAGGTCTGGCAGCAGTGCTCTGAAGCACTTGCCGAAGTTGCCAGGGCTCAGTAAAAAGCCGAAAGCTACCAAGAGCAGCCCCACACCGCAGAGAAACAGCTTGGGCTCTGAGAATGTGGAAATGCATATAGCCGGGGGCGACCGCGAACAGGTCAGTCTTGTCTCTGGAGCCTTTTCTGACGCAACTCCTGAAGAAACACAACAGCCGCTGCATGTTAGTGTTGTTTAAAGGTTAGATTTAGTTAAACTAATGGCCAGTACTCTATAAATGTTTTGGATTTTTTTACTTTCTGTACCAAATGTGTCAGTAAATGTTATAAATGCTCAATTTATTGAGAAATGTAGAGTATAACATTGTAATATTAACTTTGTTTTATTAGTAGTTGCCATTCCAACATTAACCGTTAGGTTTTGGTATAGAAAATTATAAACTGAATATAGAAAATAAAATAAATGACAATAATGAAATATGATATTTTGGTCGTTTGCAATATTTTGTGTTTTGTGTACTTAATTGATTGTAATCCTTCCCCAAAAATTGTATAGAGAATGGTGCCAATTAGATTTAACTGAATGTACACCTGTATATGCATAGCTAATGTAATACTCTGCATGTTACACAAGGAAGTAATATTCTTGTGGTGAGCAGATATTGTTTTAAAAATAGGTTAATTCGAGTAATACGTACTTATTGTAAGAAAATGTATGAAAAATGAGACTTCCATAGATACTTAAAAGTCACTATCTCAAATTACGAAATGTTCTAAGAGAAAGATAAATGTTACGAAACTTGTATATCTAAGAGTCAATTGTTATAATCCTATTTTTCGATTTGATGTGTACCTTAGAAGAGGTTGACAACTTCGTAGCTGTAAATTATTCTTTGTTCCATTTACGGAGTACGAGTACTATAGCTTTACAATATCGGGTAATATTTTAATGGTGGAATGTGAGGCAGGATTTGTAGTTCTCAGGTGCTGGGCTCATTGATTGGTAGTCATTTAGCTGAGTATATTTGGTTAGAGAGTATTTTTTTGGTGGCCAACAAAATGAAAGTTTGTAAATTTATATTCTGACAATGGAAAATATGTATGGATGTAATAATTGCACAAAATACTGAAGTCTCCACAACTTGTTTAATTGCCGAAGTAGAACGATTGAAAAATATAAAGTAAAAAAAAATATGTTGCAGGAGACAGCTGCACATGTGATGATATATTTGAGTTTGTACAGTCTAATTAAAAGATGTTGCGGTAGTGTTTAGTTATGGAATTTGAAGATACATTTGTTTACATAATAATTGTGGTGTATTGCAGTTGCTTTAAGTAAAAAGCTTTTTAAACTTCAAGTATTGATAGATTTTTCAAACATATTATCGTTAAACGATATATTCAGAAATATAAGTGAAAAAGCCATGAGAGATTTAGAACTATATCTACGGCAGTGCATTTTATTATTATGCTAAATATAAACAATTGCTGGCTATCCATAATTTGTATGTTTTGCAAGCTATAGCCTGTCCATTTTGTATGTGATTCTACTATATTTTTAAATTCTACGCGTTTCTTTAACAAATTTAAATCGAATGTCATTTATAAATGTCAACATTGCGAAATAATAGTTTAGAGTATATAGTTATACTCGTTGATAAAATGTAATAAGGCGTTTTTAGAATCACGTTAAGTTAATTATCTTGTAATCATTGAAATTTAACTGCTTGAGTAGTACTCCATGTTGTTCTTGTAATGACAAAAGTGGATTGATGTAACCTATACATGTCTTTATTGACAAATGTCTACACTGTTATAAATATTTTAAAAACGATCCCCGCCTACTCTCAATCACATAGAGAATGAATCGAGTGTAAACTCTAGAGTGCTTTATTAACCAGGCAAACTTATCCCACTAGATTTTGTGTCACAGGGATTTTAGCGCCAAGCTGCTCTGACCGGTAACCGTGCGTTCTGTCGTCTGTCAACCAAGCAAGACTAGAAACCGTTGAGAGTACGTACTATCCAATCCAGACGAACACTGCATGCTGATTTAAATCTTGGTGCATTCCATTACGATGCTAATTATAATGACTGTCTTCATCCAAGTGTGGTTATTGAAATCTATATACAGTGTGTATGTGTTGTTCTGTGCTGTCAACGGTGTCTGTCAGTTCTATTGAGTTCTGTCACTCGTCACTGTTGTTTGAACTAAGGTACTATTGAAGCTCTCTAGTTTGAACCACTTGCGTGTTAGTTAACAGTGTTTTATGTTTCGATTTTGTCTGTTTTCTTTTTATTTGATTAAAAACCAATCTTTTTGAAGACGGATTAAATTAATAGACATGATCGTTGTTTTTCTGACTTACCGTATGCTATTTGGAAAGTAACTAGAATTTGAATGTGCCGCCACTTCCAGTGACTCAAAATGGCGGACGAGCTTGCTCGTATAAATATAGTACCTTAGTAAACTCTGTTCACTTCATTTGTGATTCTGAGCAGGCTTTACATGTGCATTTTTTTAACAGTGTAGGCACAGTTGGTAACAAAAAATTTACTAAAATCAAAGCAAAATTTTACAGTTTGTAATTATTAATATATCAAGTGAATTCAAGTTGTTGAAAATAACTAACATAACTGATTCTTTTAGCCTAGCAAGATGCCACGAATTGATTTTCTATAAATGAAGTACTTTTCAGAAGTTACAAAATGTCACTGTCATTTTGACATTTCTAACTTTTTGTAACTTAACATTTGATACACTGGTAAAAATATTCATATAAAAAGCATGCTCAGAATCACAAATGGAGTGAACACGGTACAGCTCCATTACTACAGTTAGGAGAAAACTAATGGTCGTGTTCCAATACCAATTTTGGATTTTAATTCAAATTTTGAAACTTTAAAATCTTGATAAATTATATACCATAAAAACGGCTTACTTTTCCCACTTTTTTTTTAGGTTTTTGTGTATAATTATTTCAGGAGAAGATAAAACAAATTTTAAATTAATTTATGAGCTGTAAGACACTTGTAAGAATGTCTCGCTATTACTAAAAAGGGCACAGATGATTTTATCTGCCACATAAAGTTATCTGTATATTGTGCATACTTGCCTGATGTACTAAACTTATCGATTTGATTACTTTAGACTTTTTTAGGGTAACTTTACCCATGGGAAATGTAATAGTATATTACGCAACTAGTTGAAAAAATTGATGTTTTACTGGGTAAAACCAGTTTTTTAACGCATTACATTTTTATATAAAAGTGACACTAAATGTCAAAACATAACCAAGATGAGTAGAATTCGTTTTTATATACTGGAGCACAATAAGCAGTTCCAGTTGATATTATACATTTGGCAGTGCTGAAGTGTATTGTTAGTGGCACTGTAGTCCATGTTAAATTCGAGATTAGCAGGTTAGGTTTTGCGTCAGTCTTGACACAGACTGATGCAAAACCTAACCTGCTAACATACACTGATAGTACCACCTACAATACACTTCAGTATTGCCAAATGTAAAACGAATCGTCTTTGCTATGTTGTAATGGTTACTATGATGTAAAATACCACGTTACTCAACGATTTTGAATGTAGTACATTACCACATGAAATGTCATAAAGCACATTTTTTTACACGCAATACATTTTGGTTGAAAAAAAATAGTATTTAGTCGGAACCGTATATTTAACATAAAAATACAAAAAAATCTCATATTCTTGGTACTTATACATGGTGCTGCATTAGTGCGTCGGGCATCCATAGCGTCCTTATTTACAACAGTAGAAAAAAAAGTTTGATACAAAAGTTGTAGGATGTGGGTTGATGCATATTTTAAAACTGTTTTTAAATATACAGGGTGGTCCACAAAAGTGTGACGTCATAAAATATATATATTTTTAAATGACACACCCTGTATTTTTTGGCACATTTAGGTTCCTTTTGTTGATCTCTCTTATGTGCCAAAACATTTTTTTATTTGCTTCGATATTTTAGGAGCAATAAATAAAAAAAGATGAAGAGATCGTTTTGCACGCTTGGAAAAATTAGAAAAAAATCTTGTTAGATCTGTTTTGTTCCAGTTAAATAGTGTGAACAGTAATGCTAGAGGTCTAATAATACTCTGACAATAAACAGGTTTTTCTTATTTTATACAGGGTGTTCAAAATTTGGTTACAAAAATGGCAGCTTTCAAATCAGTTCTTCTTAGTATTTTTAAATGGCACACCCTGTATTTTATTTCATTATTTAATGCAGAATTTAATTACAAGCATATTTTGTTATAACGAATGTATTAAAATTCTCAATGGTTTTAGAGATATTTACCAAAAACTATCAATATCCTCATTAAACTAAAAAAGTATTGGGAAAATATCATAGACAGCCATGGAAAAACAATATGTAGGTGTTTATTTATCACTTTACAGACTTTAACAGGAACTATTGGCAATTCATTTTAACAAATGTTCAAAATGTCTTCCATTTTGCTGCAAACATTTGTTTATTCTTACTTGTAAGCTCCTATCCACATCGCCCAGCATCGCTGGTGTAATTGTCGCAAATGCGTTAATTATTCTCTGCCGCATGTTCTCCTCGGTAGTTGGCCGTTCCTTATAAACTAGATCTTTTACATATAGCCCCACAGAAAAAAATCTAATTTGGTTAAGTCGGGCGACCTCGAAGGCCATCGAACTGGCCCTCCTCTTCCAATCCAGCGATTTCCGTACATATTATCTAACTCTGCTCTGACCTGTTGCGCATAATGGGCTGGAGCTCCATCTTGTTGGAACCACATTTGTGCCAGCATATTTGGTGGTAAATTAGCAAGTAATACAGGTAAATCGTTTCTCAAGAATTCAAGATAAATTTGACCAGTAAGGTGGGCGTCAAAAAAATGAGGACCGATCACATTACCACCAATCACTCCTCCCCAAACATTTATCGACCAACGATGTTGGTAGTCCATTTCACGAAAGATGTGTGGATTTTCGGCGGCATAAAATTGTGTTTGTTTACGCATCCGTTGTTGTGAAATGTCGCCTCATCAGAAAATAACACCGACATAAAAAAACGTGGATTTTCTTGAAGACGTGCTCGAGCCCACTCGCAAAATTGTACCCTGCACTGAAAGTGATTTTCACTCATAGCCTGGTGTAGCTGAATATGATATGCATGATAACGATGCATTTTTAGAATTTGCTGAACTGACCTGTCACTAATTTCAACCTCTTCTCCCACGTGTGCCTGACTTATGTTTGTTTTTCCTCATTTGTAGCCGGTTTTGTTCTTTCTTCCTTTTTATAGTCCTCACTCCCTGTCTCGATAAAACGCTCGAGCAATCTATTAAAGCTTAGGGGATCTGGATGACGCCTTTCCGGAAACTGAGTCGCGTAAACTCTCTATTAAAGCTTAGGGGATCTGGATGACGCCTTTCCGGAAACTGAGTCGCGTAAACTCTACTGGCCAGTAAACAATTTTTGTCACAATTCCCCAACACAAATACCATATCAATTAACTCTTCCCTTGAAAAATTCATTTTAAAAAAATTAATACTCCAGAAAAGAACTAAACGAGATAAAAAAAGAAACTAGAAATGTCAAAATTTAGTGACCAAACACCGCTACAACGCAATTTTATGATGAACTTGAAAAAGGAACTGCAGCAACGCACGGAAAGCGGTGAAAACAATCTATGCATAAAATATATTCGGGGCGTTCCTCGCATTATCCAGAATACTCAGCCAAAAAACCAGAATCTGTAATTATTACTAAAGATCATAAATGTCTTCGCATATGCCATATCAACATCAGATCTCTAAATTCGTGTTTTGAAGATTTTTCTGATTACGTAAATGAACAAAACTTTCAACTTATAGCGTTATCTGAAACTTGGCTTTCTCCTGACATGTCTAACGATTTATTCGGTTTACCTAATTATTCTATGTTTCGTCAAGATAGACCTTCTAGAGGTGGAGGAGTTTGTTGGTATGTTCGTAGTGATTTGAAGGGCAAACTGATTGACACCTCGTGCTTCCTGGAATCTCAACTGGAACAGCTCTGGATTAATCTTACAATTGATGGCGAAAAAATCGGCTTCGGCGTAATATACAGACCTCCAGACGGCAATATTTCAACATTGGATGAACTTGAATCTACCTTATGTCATATAAATTCAGAAGTAGATAAAGTTGTTATGGTAGGCGATCTCAACATTGATATGTATAAAAAAGATTCTCGGCTTTGTAAGCACCTTATGAATATTTTGGAAATATACAATTTGTTACAAATTGTAGATGAACCCACGAGAGTCACAGATACGACATGTACTCTTCTGGATATTATCTGTATCAGCAAGAATGTAAGTGTTGGCGAATGTGGCACAGCAGATTTACTCAACATGACCGACCACAGACTTACCTACTGTACGATAAAATGCTCAACAAATAAGAACATTCCACTTAAACTGACTTTTAGGGACTTTAATCAATTTGATTTTAATTTATTTGCTAGAGATGCTGCTGCAATCAACTGGGATTTCGTATATACTTTAGAAGATGTAAATGATAAACTTTTGTTTCTGAATAATACTGTCATCTCTCTATTTGATGTACATGTACCCTTGAAAACTGTAACAGCGAAAAAACCTGGTCGACCTTATATCACCCTTACTATTAGAGAAATGTCACGTTTAAAAGATAAAGCCTACAAAAAATTTCTCCATACTAAAACAGACAAGGATTACATATTCTATAAGAATATTAGGAACTATGTAACATCAGCTATTAGAAGGGAGAAGAAAGCCTATATTCAGTTTGAGCTCAATAATAATAGAGATAACCCCAAGAAATTGTGGAGCAGTCTTAGAAAGTTCAACATACACAAAACTAACAAACCATCTATTCCGTTACACATCTCCGAGCCTAACTCCATCAATGATTATTTTCTCAATTCATTAAGTACGCCCAGTGTTGATAACAATTTAGTGATGTTTTATAAAAACAATGTGAAGTGCGATATTAAATTTAATTACAATCAAGTAGCGGAAGCTGAAGTATTGAGTATCGTTGAAAATCTGAAGTCCAATGCTGAAGGAAGGGATGGAATTAACTTAAAGTTATTGAAATTGGTCATACCTTACTGTAAAAACGCGCTAACGCATATAATAAACAGTTCTCTCCTACAGTCGGTCGTACCTGATGTGTGGAAAATGTCAACTATAATACCTACTCCAAAAGTGGCTAATCCGTGTAGTGTAAGTGAACTTCGACCAATAAGTATACTTCCTACAATGTCGAAAGTAGTGGAAAAGGTTGTTTTTAAACAGCTATCGCAATATGCCAGTAAACATATTTTACCACCTATCCAATCTGGATTTAGGAGTCCTTATAGTACTTCTACAGCTTTACTGAATATATCTAGCGACATTGCTCAAGCTATAGATGAAGCCAAAGTCACAATATTAGTTCTATTAGATTATAGTAAAGCGTTTGTTGTAATAAATCACAAATTATTGCTGGCAAAACTGCATTACTATGGGCTATCCGATACTGTGATAAACTGGTTTGATAGTTATTTATCTAACAGAACACAAGCTGTCAAGGTACACGGGCAACGATCAGAAGATATGATCATAGCTAAGGGAGTTCCTCAGGGGAGCATTCTTGGACCTCTCTTGTTCACCATATTCACTTCAGATCTGCCAGAAGTAGTAACTCGTGATTGTCTTCTACATGTGTACGCAGACGATACACAAATGTATAAATCGTGTTTGCCACATGAAATAAATAAAACTATTGATGCTTTAAACATCAACCTTAAAAATATTATGGAGTGGTCTAATGCAAACGGGCTAAAAATAAATGCGTCAAAAACAATTGCCATGTGTTTAGGTTTAAGTAGTGTACGTGAGCGCGCCTGTCAGTTTCGTATAAAAAGTATAGAAATAAATGGTACAGTCATTAATTTTTCAAATGCAGCAAAGAATTTAGGTGTTTATTTTGATAGCAACATGACTTTTGAATTGCATGTTACCAAATTGTTAAGCGCAGCTTATGCTAAGTTTAAGTCTATATATAAGTTTAAGCAAATATTATCTTGTGAGGTCAAATGGACGCTTTGTAATAGTATAATTTTAAGCAATCTTAACTACTGTAGCACAGTTTACTATAGCTTTCTTACAAAAAAGTTTAAACTTAAGATGCAAATGTTACAAAACTGCTGTTTAAGATTTTCATTTAATATTAGTTACCGGGAACATGTTACTCCGTATTATACTCAAAGAAAATTGTTGAAAATGCAAAATATCTTCTGTGTTCAGTATGTTATGTTTATCTATAATTTAGTTACAAATAGCGAACCGACATATTTGTGCAATAGATTACGTAAAAGATCGGATATACATAGCATAAACATAAGATTTAAATATAAATATCAAATACCTGCGCACAAAACTACTAAATTCGAGTGTTCATTCAGCTATATGGCACCAAAATTGTTAAACGATTTTTCTAACATCTTAAGCACTGGTAATTTTCAAACTGTCAAAAGTAATTTAACAAAATATTTCATTCAAACTGTTGATGTAACTTAAAACTATTCTCTATAGTAGTAATTGTATGTATAGGGTGAGTGGAAGATCAGTCTTGGCTGAACCCATTCCTTTTGTGTATGCTTTTTGTATTGCACAATGAATTTTGTATTATTATTATTATTATTATTAAAATCATTTGTTATTGAAAAGCACCAATTGTTTTTCCATAGCTTGCTGGATAATATTTTTATTCTGGGGAATTCATGGCTGTCTATGATAATTTCCCAATACACTGCACTAGTTTAATGAGGATATTTATGGTTTTTGGTAAATACCTCTAAAACCATTGAGAATTTTAATACATTCGTTATAACAAAATATGCTTGTAATTAAATTCTGCATTAAATAATGAAATAAAATACAGGGTGTGCCATTTAAAAATACTAAGAAAAACTGATTTGAAAGCTGCCATTTTTGTAACCAAATTTTGAACACCCTGTATAAAATAAGAGAAACCTGTTTATTGTTAGAGTATTATTAGACCTCTAACATTACTGTTCACACTATTTAGCTGGAACAAAACAGATCTAACAAGATTTTTTTCTAATTTTTCCAAGCGTGCAAAACGATCTTTTTATCTTTTTTTATTTATTGCTCCTAAAATATCGAAGCAAATAAAAAATTATTTTGGCACATAAGAGAGAACACCAAAAGGAATGTTAATGTGCCAAAAAATACAGGGTGTGTCATTTAAAAAATATATATTTTATGAAGTCACACTTTTTTGGACCACCCTGTATATTTAAACTTTTTTTTCTACTGTTGTAAATAAGGACGCTAGGAATGCCCGACTCACTAATGCAGGACCCTCTATATATAGACTGTCTTACTTGCTACTTATTAACCTTTAAGTTACATAACAGCCTTTTTTCTTACTTTTTGTACCTTAAAAAGTAAGAGGAAGCGAAACCCTGGTAGATATCACAAAAAAAATGCATCCTGCGTTTAAAAAAAAACTCATTTAGGATAGGTAGGCTTTGGATAGCAATGAATATATTACCTTAAATTCATCTCTAATCAAATTAACTTGAGTGTGTTTTAAAGAGATCTCACTTTGAGAAAACTATAACCAAGCTGAAGTTTATCTTAATTTAAGTAGAGTTGAATTAAAGGTGATATATTCATTTCTATTCAAGGCTTACCCTAACTGAGTTTTTTTTTTAAACGCACAATACAACTACATAAGATCTTTTTGCCGTTTTTGACTGTCTTCAACTACGTCCTCTTCTATTTCTTCAGCCTCTTTCACCATGTTGTAGGTTATATTCAAATTCACTTTTATCGGATGTTCCATCTTCTAATTCTTCTTTTCTTGACGTAGACGGTTGTTGGAAATCTGTAGAAACTGATGCGCCTGGTTTGACATTTAACATTTTCTTCTTTCGTCCTCGAATTCTCTTTTCCTTTGGCTCAGCTTGAGATTTTAATAAATTTAAAAGGGAGTTTTCAAAACCTCATCGGAATTTCTATATTCTTCAATTTAATTTGTAGTCTTTCAATAGGTTTACATAGGAATGAGGGAAAAGTAGATTTTTATACACTGTTCCTTGTAGGATATTTTATATTTTAGTGTAGCATCTTGTAAAATAGCTTTTCAAGCTGTCTTCAATGAACCAAAAAAACTGACTTCGAGTAGTTTCGTGATGTGCGTTTGGAGGAAATAACACAAAATATATGTTATTTTTAGCTACTAACCAACACTTCGATGTTCAGATGAGAAGACAAATTGTCTCCTATTACAACTTTGGGGCCATCAATTTTCCGTGCCCATATTTTAGCAACCGTATGGAACCAATCTTGAAATGTGGTGGCATCAAACCAGTTATGTATCATATTTTCTGGACCTCCTTTGATCCACGAGTTATGTAGTTGTTCAGCTTTATAAACCACATTGCATGGCAATATTTCATCAGCTGCAGTCACAGAGAACATAATTGATATAGCACTTTTGGTTGAATTTATGTCACATTCCGGATATTTTGTGTCCCGGAAAAAAATGCACTTAGTTACACCTGGATTGTCACTTAAGTTTATCTTATCATAGTTCAAGATACTTCCAGGTGGGACTGTTTCAGGTGTAGACTCTGGAAATATATTTCTAATTCTTCAGTAGTTTTTTCCGCTCGGCTTCGTTTAATATTCTGGCAATGTTGTTTTGTTAGTCTGTCTTTATGGCTATTTAAAAACATAAGAGGCCCATTCGGAACCAGGGAAATTTTCTTGAAGGTTAACATCTTTTTCTCATCTAGATAATTCTTAACAAGCGTGCGTAGTTTGAGCTCTCTCATAGGACTCCCAAATTCAGCACTGGCAATTAAGATGTCTATTAAATGTCGTTCCTCAACTTCATTTAAAGTTGTTGGTTCCCTACTTCCGCAGTGTGTCTTTGGTTTAATTTATTTACCTGGGTATATTAAATTGATCATCAGCCTTTCGGCTACTTATCCCTTCTCCCATACTTTGAAGGGCCATTTGAAGGGTATTTTCATCATAATCCGCGTATTTCCTGGCACCTAGTTTGTATTTACCCATTCATACAAAATTAAAACCCTCAATATATCCATGAAAAATCTTTGCCAATTTCAGTTATTTTAACTTTGCTCGCTTAGATTTTTCTCCACCATAAAAAAGGTATAATTTAGTTTCATGTGTGTATTTTTCATGGTAAAATATGCAACAAAACAGCACTACAATTTTGTGCAGATGCACCAAATAGTATAAAAATACCAAACCGTACTAGTCAGGGTAAAAAACATGCTAAAAATTGGAAAAACTTACCAATTTAGCAGCTCCTGTACATCTGCACCCAGACTGTTCGAACGTGCCATAGTAAGTGAGGCTACCCTTACACGTGCCACTACGACTTCATAGAGGATTTCAGAGATACCGAACTGAAGTTACAACATTTGAAATTTAATGCATCAGCTGGGCAAAGTTTACCCCAATGGGCAAAATAAGCCGTTCTTACAGTAGTTATCTTATGTAATAGAAATCACGAAGAATCATGGATTAAGATGATGTGATCATACAGTTTCTACGCTCTTTCATTGTCAAAATGTAACGTAGAATTAAATTTTTTTAAATAGAAGCCGTAGTTGACTATGACTATTGAATAGTTGATCTTTATTTGTTTTACGTTTTTTGCCTATGATTATGTAAGAATGTGATACCAACATAATGAAGCACCAACTTATAACCTTTAAAATCACCAAGTTGGGGAACATTGATTTGAAGAATACATTTGATCTTTAAGATTGTCGGTTATAACAACATCGAAGGGACCTGAACTTCGTTATTTCTGTGAATCGCTATATCCAAAAAATTTTAAAAATTACATACACTGCCAATACCCTCTGGAAGACTTTCTCAACTGACAATGCACTTAAAATTGTCACAACCCATACGTCTACTAAAATCTTCAATTGCTGCTTGTAATATTGTTACTTCTTTGAGTTTTAAGCCACTTCACTCAAAAAGGCACTGCAACATGGTCACTAGTTTTTTCTAACTAATATTTACAGAGCTAGTCTCTACAAGAATTATGGATACCCTGAATATTATTATGTCATCCCTTAAAAAGAACATTTTTAAATGGACAATTAGACTATAGCAATGAAAAATATTCTTCTTGAACTTGTGTTAGGCAAGGTTGGAACTGTAATGCTAATAAGTTTCTTTTGATTTTGAATCTGCTTAAAGCTTTCCCATGGTGCCACATAATAACCATACTAGTAATGAGCGAAGAAGAGGAAAACTAGGTATTCTTCAACGGGATATTGATATGTAAAGTTAGTAAATTCCTGTTTTTCTTGTAGCAAAACAATCGAGCTGTTCAAACCTGACAGTTGTGTGATATCTTTAGGATGCACAAATTGCTTGCTATTCATTCAAGTGTATCTTGATCAAAGGGCTAACAAATTCATGTTGAATATTCAGGTAACAAAAGGCAGTAAGCTGAATGTACTAAGTCGAGAATTTTAAGAATAATACGAAGTGACGTCGGAACTTAAAATATAAATGGTTATATTTTGCATATACTTGTTATCAAGAGATAAATTACAAAAAGAGAGTCTATAGCGTATGATTATTGAACTTTTATGATCTTTAGTTGCAGTATTTCCACGTCTCATTTTGCATTTTGTATAAAAATTTAATTTATTACAACAAAAATTTGCCATAATAGTTATGTAGATGCTACAAAATGTTAGTTTTCAAATTTGATTGCTGTATATAAATCAAGATCAAGAGCAATATCTAAAAAAAAATTAGAAATGCTGAATTCCATTGTTGAATGTACACACCCTGGTGTTGTGAAATGTGGAGGTGTCAAATTGATATTAAGATGAACTGAAATCCAGCAATAATAAGTGCTGCCAACAAGCAATGTGTTGGAGATGACAGTTGGCAGTAGTGTTACAACTTTAGCCACACCTAGTATGCTTTGTGTAGCAGAAATATGTCATTTAAAAGAGTGTATGAATCAAGATAGTTAACTGAAGTGAGAATGTTACAAATTAGTATTTGCATGTTGCAAGAAGTACTGCAATGGAATTCCGTAGGTAATTAATCAGTTCTTTTCTATTTTATATGTATACTTTGCTTTGAATCCACAGGACACGCCCTATTGATTAAAATAGTATCATATTAGTTTTTACCACTTTTAACTTCAAAAATGATTTTGTTACGTTTATGTCTTGCTGTAAAATACTCATATATAATACTATAAGTACTCAAAGTTATGTCGATTATTTTTGGGGTAGTAGGTTTCACGAAGGTCAATTGTGTTTGGGTACATATGCAGATGCAATGGACATGAGTGGTACCACCTCAAAAATAGTCGACCTAACTTTGACTACAAATAGTATTTGGAGGACTATTCGCTGAACAAAACCATTTTTCAATTTAAAAAGACTCACCATTTAGTTACACATGTTAAAAAATAATTTGTGTAAACACAAGGCATTCTACATTGTTCCAGGCCATGACACTGGCTCTGTTGCCAGATTGTGTGCTAGGCCATTCCAAGACACACTAAGTTTTGTTTGTTTGAAATATATTTAACATTAAAAACTATTTTGACAAGGCAGTTCATATAAGTTACAAAAATGCCTTTGAAGTGTTACGTCCCAAGCTGCAAGTCAACTTAAGCTTCATCAGTTGCTTTATATGTTACGAGTGGCACAAAAATGGAACGAAATTTTGCATCTAGAGAACTGGCAGATTGGAAAAGCTAGTGTTGTGTGTGAAAAGCACTTTAAAAGAGTGGATACAAAGGGCAATAAGATAAAGAGACTTGCTCTGACTGTAATATCATTAGCTCCAGGCAAGTTATTTTGAAGAAATTACTGTTTTAGATAGAGTCAACATTAGTAGCAATGGAGAATTAAGTACCTACCCATTAGGAATTGTTTTTAAATCGAATATTACGGTGAAGTGACACACTACGATGTAAATAGCAGTGATTTTATATATCTTTTTTCAACTGGCATAACAGGGATAGTGCACTGACAGATTGTTCATTTAGTGACCAAAACTAGTAATTTTTTGTTAAAGGTTGGCGCAGCCATGTTGCCAGATTGTGGGAGGCCATTCCAAAGGTCACTGTATAGGCACAGTGTCATGGCCTGGTACAATATAGACCGCCTTGGTAAACATCATCAGTAAATATTTTAATTTGTTCAAAATAGTCAATTGAGTGTTAGTACAATATTTGCTGCAATTCGGTACTAGTACAATAGTCACTACAAATTATTTTGGCTGGTTATGAAATGCAGAATCTGACGTTGGTCCACTTTTGACAGATGACAGGTGAACACAATTATTTTAAAAATGCAGGTGAATTAATCTTTTAGTTTTGCTGAGTACATTTCCCGTGAGTGACTGAGAGGTAGAGCAGCTGGTCCTAATTCTAACTTAACTGTCATTCCACAATCTATATTTGGCAACCGTGGGGTCTTAACATCTAAACCTACACAAAGAGGAGCGGAGCATCCCTCTGCGGTGGGATGTTAAAACAAGGCTGACAATGAACGAACGCAGAAACTGTTTCCGTGTTAACCTTCTTATAAATTTGCAAATATAAGTGAAAGACAGTGCCCCAGACTCGATCAATGTTGAAGTGTCACTAGTTTCTCAGAATTTGCACGGACACCCAAGTCGCAATTCTAGTAGGTTCAACTGTAAAACACACAAAGACATTGTCACTGCCACACTATCCATTTCATTCTCAGTTGCATTTTACCAAAGGTCACAATTTTAGTAATCCATACTGAAGGAACTATGGAGTTATGGTATTGTATTTGATAAAATGGCAAAATCTAACATTCTTTTAGCTGTGTGTGGGTTAGTGGGACAGTACTGTTCTTTAAGGTACCATATTTTACTTAAATCTCATTTAACCACACTTTGACAGATATGTTTATCTCTTCTATTGTTTCTAACAGTATCTACTGTTTACGTAACGATTTGGGTTAAAATTATTTTATTACTTTGGTAAATACAACTCTAGTGGCAGTTGTTATGATTTACCAGGCTTGTAAAGTAAATATATACAAACCCTAACAACAAGATGTTTAGCCACTTCATTATTTCTGCGTAAATATTTTTATTCGCAACCATATATGTAATAAGATCATTACTGACTTTTAAAAAGTTGGAAAATGAGCTATTCCCAACTTGTAACCTTCCAACCGGTCGGAAAAGTGATTGCCATCGCAGCGGTTGGAAATTAATCCATTCCCGACCGCTGTGTAGGTAGGGACACTGGGAATGTCGTTCATCCATTCATGTGCGATCTATTCCCGACCGCTGCGTAGGTATTAGGGATGTTCCGAATATACAAAAATTCGTATTCACAAATACGAATACCGAATACAAATACTCTTATGAATATTCGCGAATACGAATGCGAATACGAATACATGACCTTGAGTGAATAATATCAGCATCAACTGGGTAGTGCTGAACCTAAATCAGTAGTTCGTCGCTCTTGCTCGCTACTTCACTTGGATACTTCAGTAGTAAGCCAGTTGCTTGTTTTTATTTTATTATTAGTGAGTCACCCGAACTACGCTTCGGTTCGCTAAATTAAGAGAGATTCATTAATATAAATTTTAAAAAAAAGTATGCTTCGGCCGGGAATCAAACCCGGGCCGCCCGCGTGGTAGGCGGGCATTCTACCGGCAGACCGTTATGCTTGGTTGAATGAACAGCTGCTGTAATAGCATAGACGCGATTTAAAACTTTTTCGCACTTTTTTTTTAAATAAAAACCGGCCTACAATCTAAGTCTAAAAATTAGCAAAATTTTAAGCCATCATACAACGTAATCGGGCCAGTATCTTCGAAGGAGATAGCGAACAAACATACACGCAAACATACAAAGAGAGCACCGATTTTATGTTATAAGATTATTAACATTCTTATCTATATTTCTATAATTTTAATGTCAAATACTCGTATAATATTCGAGTTAATTTTGGCGAATACGATTACGAATACAAATATTGAAAATATAGCGAATACTCGCGAATACGAATACGAATACGAGTATTCGAAACATCCCTAGTAGGTAGGGACACTGGGAATCTCGTTCATCTATTCATGCGTGTCACAACCTGTCGTATCATAATATAATTTTTCTTCAAACGGCAGTAAAATATGGTATTATACTGCTGGATTGATGATGCTAAACTGTCACTTTATTGCCAAGCGGCAGATAATATTATCTGCCGCTGACGAGATCAAGTAATTTTCTTCAAATTTTGTTCACAAAGTTGTAAATAATTTGTTATAAAAACGTTTTAAGAAAAAATACTATATGTTATTCGGAGCAAAAGTATCTTTATGTGGCTCGGCTGTAATTATCTGCCTCGCCACATAAAATATAACTTTTGCTCCTAATAACATAATATGTATACTATTTTCCAATTATTGTTTAGAATAAAGTAGTTGTGAATAAAATAGTATACATACCACAGTGAAAAGTTTCATTCCTGTCTCGAGATAAAGTTGACCTCGACGCTACGCGTCTCGGTTAACTACTTAATCTCTCGACAGGAATGAAACACTTTCCACCTCGGTATGTAATATACTATTCCAATGCACTGTTACTCGTAATTAATGTTATTTTTTTCTAAGATTTTAAAATGATTGTAATTCTAGCTACTTTGTGATGAGTCCTTTGTGAATTGTTTCTCAGTGTCTCTTTCATTTTGTGCCAAAGGGTTTCGATGATATTTAAGTCAGGACTGCTGGAGGGCCAATCGATTATTGTCACGTTATGGTTTTTAAACCAACTTTGGGTACAGTTTTGAAATACTGGGAATTAAGATAATTTCCATTATCTTTTTTTATTTTACTGCGTTAACAGTTCAATTGGTGAACTGCATATTTCCTATACCCTTTGCGCACATACATACCCATATCATAACTCCTGAAGGAACACACACCTCAAATTTAGACTCATCAGTGAAAATAATTAAAATTTACTGCTCCTCTTTGTTAAGCCAGGGACAAACTATCATTCAGGTCGCTGTAACTAGGACACCGCGACCCAGTTGCTTGTGCACTTTGTCACCTGGGGTGTCCTGGCACAGCAAACGCAGTTACTCTGAGTCAGTTGCAAAGATGTCTCTTAGTGAAGATGATCTGGTTGTATACAGTACCACTGATTTGGATTTAATTGTCACCCTTACAACTGTATTAAACACCTCCACATAAAATACCACCAAGTGGTTTTACTTCCGATTTTGTTGTGTTATTTTATCATTTGTCAAGATGTGGATTACCTCTGATGCAAATAACCATCGAGTGGACTACCACCGATACGAATTATCAACACTTAGATTTACTACTGGCTGAAGCAAATTTGTAGAAGTTGCCACTGAACTGAAATATGTACTGATAGTATTACTTACGGAAGAAAAGTTCATGGTCGTTCATATAAGGTGTGTTATGTTGTTGGAGGTGTTTCCAGTCGGTGGTAGTTTCCATTAGTGGTAGTTCCAGTCGGATATAAATCTACAGTGTGTTTCACTTCGCACCTTCACACCCCTGTATCTTCCTTATTTTCTTTTCGGATCAATTTCAAATTTTGGTCAGTTATACTGCCCTTTAAAAGAGTTATTTTTACAAGTTTTAAATGATTTTATTGCAAATCACTAGCCTATGATAAAAAATGAATGTGAAGAATTGAAAAATCATAGTATACCTAGTTTTATCCAAAAAAGTAATTAGAAGTTGCTCAGAATCACAAAAATAGTGAAAATCCAAAATTTCATTAAAAAATTATTATTAATACGATTTCATAAAATAGCTGTTTTTCCTTATTTATTTTGTGGCTGATTTCTAATTTTGGTCTGTTATACTACCTTTTTTTTGTGATTCTGAGCAACTTTTTCAATAAAACTAAGCCTACTATGATTTTTTGCTTTTATTTTTATTGCAGTTACCAGGCTACTGGTTTGCACTAAGCTTATTTAAAAAAATCAAAAATAATTCTTTTAAAGGGTAGTTCCTCCTCCTAGGTTGTCAGTCTCTGGACTGGTTTGTTGCAGTCTTCCATGTTTGTCGATTTAGGGCCTTTCCTTTCATTTCATTATAATTTCCACTGCCTGAGTCTTCCTCTTGGGGTTTTTCCGGTTATGTTCCCTTCAATTATTATTTTTAGTATACTTTCTCTTCTCATTATGTGGCCTATCATTTCCATTCTTCTTTTCTTTATGTGGTTCCATATATTCCTTGTTTGTTTTATTGTTCTTAGTACTTCTTCATCGGTTTTCCTTTCCGTCCATGAGATCTTCAATATTCTTCTGAAGCACCACATCTGGAAGGATTTTAATTTCTTTTGTTCTGCTTTTCCTATTGTCTACGATTCGCAACCATATAGCGCTAGGCTCCATATGTACGTTTTTGTAAATTGTACTCTTATGTCTATTGTTAGGCTGCTCGATGTAAGTAAGAGGGTAGTATAATTGACAAAAATTTGAAATTAATGACAAAATAATGAAGAACGATACAGAGGTGTGGAGATAATAAGTGAAACATTTATTTTATGAAATCTTGATAATAATAATAATAATAATTTTTCAATAAAAACGTGGATTTAAACTTTTTTTGTGGTTCTGAACAACTTCTTGTAATATCTTTTGCACTAAAATTAGGACTACTATAATTTTTACATTTTTTATTATTTTATTATAGTAGGCTACTGGCTTACGATGATCGCCAGCGTGGCCGTGCGGTAAGTGCGCTCAGGTTGCGGTGCCACGGTACGGGGTTCAATTCCCAAATCTGGAACTGGCAGGCGGCCCACCCAGTCACTTTAAAAATTGGGCACCGAAACCACAGTTGTGAAAGTAGGGAAAGTAAGGCAGTCGTCGAAGACGTGATGCTAACCACTCACCCAGTACGCCGTTAACGGTGTGCCAGATTGACTGGGTTTCGGAAAGAGATATTTCGGCGACCCTGACTTGCCTTGTCTCAGATCATGTTCCTACGTGGTATGAAGTGCCGGAACTTTACTTTACTGGCTTACGATAAAATTATTCAAAACTTGTAAAAATATATCAGAAAATAAATAGAGAACATACAAGCATGTGAAGGTGAGAAGTGTAACACACTATATATCGTTGGTAATCCAAGAAGGAGGTAAACCAAGTCGTTTGTATTTCAGTTCAGTGGTATTTCATATATTTGTCATAAAATCTTAGTCGCTAGTAAACCAAGTCGGTGGTAGTTTCAGTTGGATGTAAATCCATGGTGATAATTCAAATCGGTGGTAAACCAAATCAGTGGTAGTTCAAGTCGGATCTAAATCCATATCAGTGGTACTCCAAATTGGTAGTAGTGCGCACTTACCAGATGATTTACTGCTTGCTCTTGCTGTGTCTAGTTATGTGGAGAAGAAGAAAATTCAGAAATATGGTGTGAGCCCTATAAGCAGCGTTTCCTTAGGACAATTTGATTTTTTGTTGAAATATTAAGAAGCAAACTGGCGACGTGAGTGCTTGTATGATGGCTATCATAATATTTTCAGATTTGTCGCTGCAACCAGGTCGCCACTTTGACTATCATATGAAACAATACAATAGAGCGACCGGGTCACGACGTCCTAGTCGTAGCAACCCGAATGCCAGTCTGTTTTCGACCTCACACCAAGCCAAAGATGTTTTTTTGACAGCTGGTCAGTAATGGTTTTTCTTTGGACAAGTGTTATATTTCTTGTTCCTGTTGCTCTGAAAAAAATTTACATTGATAAAATTACCTTATAAAAACCAACGCCACTAATATGGATCCAGCTTCTGCAGGTTTCCGTGGAAAGAGATGATCCTGTAACTTCAATCCACTCAGCTGTTATTTCTCTTAAAGTGCTTTTTCTATTATTTTTACAGGTTTTAACTAGCTTTTTTTTGTCGATTTGTCGTTGTTACCATTGGCACCAAACTATTTTTGATATCAATCGTAGATTTTGGTAATTGCAAGTCTCTGACAATTTGCCTTGATTACCCCCCCCCCCCCCCCCCCGCCAAACATGCTGTCTATTAAATCTCACATATTTAAGAGTATGTAACTGTAGAAGATTGGAAAATCGATATGTGTATATAATGTAGGGTTACTGCAGTGCACCATATTTATTTATTTATTTATTTATTTATATATTGAAGGCAGACAGCTATCAGCTGTTTATACCTCTGTATAAGGGTTTGGTTCTATTCCTAACTCAAGCAAACACTTCGTAATTGAAGTGTGTTAAATCTACTAACATTGTCATAATTTTTTATAAACTTTGTGAAATAGAATAATCCTTAGTGCATTGATTTCTAGAATATGTTACGATGGAACTCATCATGAGGGCGTTATAAACTTATAGACGGAGAGCCATCAACAAAAATAGTTATGTCATTTCATCAAGAAAATATCCCATGTTACTATACTTTCTTACCATCGCTGATAATTGATTTGGAAATCTGCCTGGTTTCCGGTGGTGGAGAAAGCTGCAGCAGAGGCGCAAAGTGCTAGAGATGACAGATAAAATAAACGTATCTGGCAGTACTGAAGTGTATTGTTAGTGGCACTATCGGTGTATGTCCAATTTGAGGTTAGCAGGTTAGGTTTTGTTTGTTATTTGACACAAACTGACAAAACCTAACCTGTCAACATCGATATTGACGTAGACTGACAGTGCCACCAACAGTAAACACCACAAGAAAGTATAGTGCATCGAAAAGTGTGGCGTGGGGGCTTGCCTTTGTCAGCGTCGTGCGAGGGACCTGTCTTTCAAGGGGCCTCCTTATTATCAGTGCAGTGAGTCTTCACCAACCTGCTGTAACCCCTCAACAGCCCGTAAGGGCTGTTAATAAGTCAAACAGCACCCCGAGGTATCAGTGAACCAGAGGTGGAAGAAGGAAGACGGCGAAATCAATATTGCGACAGGAAGAATCAGGTATCCAGAAGGCGAAGAAGATCTACGGCAGTAACACTGATCGCTAGAACTACAAAAATCGAGCGATCAGGAGCTTAGGAGGTAAAGAAGATCACAGCCACCGCCTGTATCGAGCGGTTATGCTTTCCTGCAGCGCTGCGGCCGTCCACATCGATCATTGGACTCCTATTTTCCATCAGCATCGTTAGGGTGACATACGTGCACAGCTCGCCCGAAAGTTCACTATTAGCCACATAGCAGTCTGCGGCGATCGCTTGTTGAGGGTTCCGGCACGAAGGCGGCTTGCATCGATCGGTGCCTAGTTCTGCAAACAATCTGATCTTCCAAGTGCGCAACTGAACATCTTTGAGCACCTCCCTTGAATCTGATACCCTGAGAACAAGTGTGCGAAGATGCCAGGGGGTACTGCGAATTTGGATTCCGGGGCAGGCGAGGGTTTGTCCGCCCAAGACCATAATCCAGGCCACCATCAGCAACATCCTCCCGAAGATAGTGCCAGCGGTGCACGCAAAGGCAAAGAGCGCAAGGTCATGGAGAGGAAGCACGGATTCATCTCCCTAGGTTAGCAGACAGTTGACGCCCGCATCGCTGATAACATCTAGAAGGGCTGTCCACTATCAAACCCACACCAGGTTCCATATCCAAACCTGACCCCTTGGGTCTTGCTACAGCAAACATTGCTACGGGCGCCAAGTCATGTATGGGCGTCCGGCGTGATCCACAATCATCCACAGTAGCAGCCGCTGGCCCATCTGGAACGTTCGAGTGCCTCAACTGTGGGAGAGTATACAAGCTTAAGTCCTCTCTAGCTAGGCACCCTAACGACTGCGGGAAGCGCGACAGGGAAAGGTGTCAGTTCTGTGGGTTGGTCTTCAAGCTGTTCCTTGCACTGCGACAGCACGAGCGCCTGGCTCATGAAGAGTTATTCTAGAAAGAACTCGAAGAGCCCCTGAAACCCAGCTTATGGCTAAGATCACCTCAATCGAAGCTCACTGTATGGGGGGGTCATATCCTTTGCAGAAATGGCGCAGAACACCGGCTTAACGGTTCACCAGATGCGTTCTCGCCGCAAGAAACCAGAATATAAACCATACTTAGAGAGGGTCAAGAGGGAACCAGCGCCAAAATCTTCATCCTGCCCTGATACTGGTCCTCCTATACCCATAGGAGCAATACCATCTGGCTCCTCTGGTTCCAGTGTCTCCGCATCTTCCAGGCCAACCTTCGAGAGGCCGAGACAACCAGCCACCCCCACAGACAGCACTTCCCCAGTCAAACTCTTTTTCCCCGGTGAACACTAGTCGGGAGCCCAGCTTAACACCCTCGCCTGCACCTGAGAGGGGCGGGAAGACACCATTGTCTTCTCCCTGTCTCTCCCTTGAATCGCCAGTCACTTGCCGCCGCATGGACTCGACCACTCCTGAATGTGCACCCGATGTCAAGAGGAAGAGGGTTCTTTCCTTGCCCTCTTTGCCGACTCTGTTCCCACCGCTCCTATATTCAGTGAAGATATTTTCGCAGCCATGGTCGGCTGGAGCAATTCCGCACCTGGCCCTGACAGAATCACCACCGCTACTGTGAAGAGATGCCAGTTATCCCGACTTGAGGCTCTCTTCAATGTCATACTGTACAGGCGGTATCACCCGACTATCTGGAAGGAGAGTAGGACCGTCCTTATCCCCAAGGATGGTCCTCGGGATGACCCTGCGAATTGGCGGCCCATTACCATTGGCTCATCCGTGCAGCGTTTATTACATAGGATTGTAGCCAAACGCCTGACCCTGGCCGTGGACCTCCATTCCCTTTAGCGTGGGTTCCGAGACGTGGATGGATGCCTTACCAACGCCCTCCTTCTTGACGCCTAAAAACATATAACCTGGTCTCGCTAGACATTAAGAAGGCTTTCGACAAGGTGTCGCACCATGCCATTCTGCGTGCGATGAGATGGATGGGCTTATCCCAGTACATGGTAGAGTACGTGAGTCGACCTTTAAAGATGCCTACACCACCATCCACGTAGGCGGCGACCCATACACGTTCGCCAAGGAGTGAAGCACTCTTGCTGTTCAACATGGTTCTGGACGAACTAGTGCAGAGGCTTAATTTCCAACCATTTCACCCACGTTAAAGGTCGCCGCAATTGCATTTGCGGACGACCTTGTTCTAATAGAGGATCGGGAGATCAATGTGCCCAGTGCGCTGGACACCACATGCTGCTTCTTGGAAGGAAGGGGTATGACACTAAACCCAAGGAAGTGTGTCTCCCTGTCCGCAGCATCCATACACCACAAAAGCGTGACGAGGACAGCATCTTCGTTTAGCATCCATGGGGCCCGAAATCCAGCCGCAACTGATGTCGACACACCTTTCAGTACCTGGGCCACTACTTTTCTGGTACTGGGGTGTCCAAGCCGACCCTCTACAATCTGACATCCTGGGTGAGATGCATTAAACAATCTCCTTTGAAGCCGTGCCAGAAGTTCAGCATGCTAAAGCTCCATGTTATACCACAGCTCTACCATGGGCGGGCTCCCAAGTTTCGTCCATCACGGCTTATGGCCCTTGGGAAAGCATCTCCAGTAGGTCATGTTTAGTTATGTGAAACTGACCTGAAAAAATGTCAGGTATACTTTTTAAAATTAGGTTATATTTTTTTTACATTTGACAAATACACGTGTACGTAAAAGTGTTTGTCAAAGGTCAAATATTACAACCTAATTTAGAAAGGATATGTGACATTTTGTCAGGTCAGTCTTATCTAACTAAACATACTTTGACGAAGGAACATAAGAAATAGATATATCTCTACTTCTTTCCGCCACTTAAAACCAGAGACTTCCGAATTAATTACCAGCGACGTTAAGAGAGTATAATAAGATGAAATATTTCCTTAATGAAATGACGTAAGTATTTTTGTTGCTGGCTCTTAAGACTATTATAACATACAAGCATATAAGAAAACGTATTGTGTATCTTAAAATAGTTTATGGTAAATTCTAAATATAGTAGATCAAATTAAAATATATTGTACCACAGTATACGCAGTAATGCACTGTCATGGAGCAGAAGTAGTAACATTACATTTTTATTAAAAATGTAACCGAAATAGGTAAACAGTTCAAATGTAGAAGTATGTGCCTCAGAAAATAACAAACATGTTTGGGGCCATGAACACAGCCATCTTTAAATACTACGTAGGAATATATTTTTTAAAGGTATTGTAAAATAAGAGCCATATAAATTAAATATTTTTATTGGCACTACTATACATAACTGCGATAGCAAGAGGTTCGTTAACAACTTAACAAAACTAACTAGCTCCTCGATTTTCCAACCGGTTACATTCACAGCTTGTCAGTGTCAATTGTTCATTTTGTTGGCCCATCTAGATGAGCATTGCATAATGTTCTAAACAATATCGTAACGCGGTATTGTTAAAATGTTAAGGCTTAAGCTTAAGCCATTTTTACAGTTATATTGTATTATTGATGTTGTCTCGAGTGTTATGTAATATATTGTTATTAGTTCTGTCTGTATTCAAGGGCGAGACCGGTTATATCGTTGAATAAAGCATCCTTTGAAAGAGTTTAGTCTGACATCCACTTCTCCCTCTTCCAGCTGAAATCAAAATGTTCCTTGTAAGATTTTGTAACACTGACAGTTCAATTAATACTGGATTTAAACAATATTAAAATAGAAAAACAATTATTGTTCAAATTTGTATTAACATGCACAGATAGTTTGGTAAAAGTTTCGTATAAGGTCTTGTCAGAAGCACATAATTGCAAAATCGAACTTTAGCGCATGGGAAGTAGAATTCGTGAATGAATGTGATCAGCGGTTCCAAAACAATGTCATAGGGCATTGAATTTAAAAAACTATTAAAGGCTGCAACTAACCTAAACAAGCTAGAACAACACAGCAAATTGTTGGTGGATTGTTTGAAACCATTGCTTCTCTACGTAGAGTACATTGATATATATATAATTATAAGGTTGCATGTGCGACAGTTAGAAGGTGCAATAAATTGGTGCTAAAATTTGAAAATAAATTAACAAAAGTAAATGTACAGGGAAACAGTACTAATGTAAATCAAATTAATATAAATAAAAAATTACAATGGATGTTGCCAGGGGTACCTTGAAGTTCTTAAACTTTAGTGGCAATCTGGCCGACAACTGGAGACAATGGAAAGATTCGAGATCTACTCAACGAGCAAATGAATTGGAAGGTAAAACAAAAAATTCAATGTGCTCAACTTTTGCATCACATCGGTGAGGAAGCTATTCACATTTACAATAGTTTTGTATTTGAGGAAAGCCAAATGAACGAAATAAGTCCCTTAAAAAAGAAGTTTGAAGAATGTTTCGTTTAAAAAAAGTTACATACGAAAGATACAAATTCTTCACAGCCAGGCAAAGAAATGAGACAGTTGAACAATAAATTTTGTAATGTATTTAAAGAACCAAGCGCAACAGTGCAAAATTACCGATGGAAAATTACAAAGCAAATTAATGAAAACAATGCTGATCATGGGGATCAAGGATGAGTCAACAATGGGGAAACTTCTACAAAAAGAAAATCTTAGCTTGGATAAGGTGGTAGAGTGATGTATCATAACTGCGAGTTCCAGCAAACAACTGAAGGGAATGCAAGAAGTTCAAGAGCATCTAGACTAGGAGCAACAATCTCAAGTTTTGCTAACTTCCTAGACTCTATTATCTGGGTTACTGACCGAGAGGTGGTAGACCGATAAGTGAAAATCAAGGATAATGCAAAATGCAGAAAAACTTCGGCATATGGGCAATAAAGACTTACACAACGTAAATGAACGTTATTTCTCACAAAAGAAATGTTTTTCGATGCAAAACAAACTAATAAAAACATTAAATTAGAACACTTCCATGTACAGTCGTGTTCATTAAAGGGTTTTACAACATTTGTGTTTTGTGAATATAAATTAATTACACAAAGTATAAGTAATAACACAACCACCATTAAACATTGATTGCTGTTAAGGTTAACCTGCAAACTGAGTAGAACATCTAGACCTTAGTTAAATTACATTTTACATAAATGCTTAATTCTTGCACATTTATTGTTATGTAATAATAATAAAAGTGATAATATCCTTTATCTAATGGACGTGTCTGTCTGGGACGCTGTTTTATCCGGAACGCTGTTTCAGCAGCCAAACTGTAAGAGATAGAGAAAAAAGTTATGAACGTTATATGTTTGGAATGGTCGTGTCAGCTCAGGAACCGAATTTCAGTCACGTGACACTTCCGGTTTTCGAGAAATCACAAAAAGACCGTTTTTCAAATAGAACGCGTATTAAATAAAAACTGTTTCGGCCGCCAAACGTAGCTGCGACCCTCTGCGCCTTAAATCCTCGATCGGTTAGGCAACCACTTTGACACCTTGCAGGTCTGGGTGGTTGCCTAACCGATCGAGGTTTGAAGGCGCGTTAAATGAGACATTTGTCTCACTGGACTGCTAGTTGTATCATAATGAGGTGCATTTGGACGAAAAAATGTGGGAAAAAAGTGGCAAAGTAAAAAGCTAATAACGAAATAAAGCGTATATACAGTCGCGGCCATAAAATCCGGGACAGTTTTTTTGACCTAATTTTCAAAATGCGAAAAGAAGTGCTGACTGTGACAATTCTAATTAATACATGTCATCAAAAGTCATTATTCAGATCTAAACAATGACTTTTGATGACATTTATTAATTAGAATTGTCAGTGTCAGCACTTCTTTTCGCATTTTGAAAATTAGGTCAAAAAAACTGTCCCGGTTTTTACGGCCGCGACTGTATGTATAGAGAAACATTATATTGTGTGTTCCAAAAAAAAAACTCATTTAGAGCAGGCCTTGGAAAGAAAGATAAAAAATCTAGTCATGTCTTAACTTAAGTCTATTGGTGAATGTCAGATTGCATTTTGTTTATGAAAACATTTGTCAGTGTGACAGACAAAAGTTTACACTGCATTAAGTGTACTTGTATCAAGCAAAGAGGAAAATAAAATGGCATTTACATAAAAACGAGTGTATTAATCATAATAGACAATAAAAATTGTTTTTATGAAGTGTTTACTATATTTTTAGGAAAATAGTTCAAGATCAAAATGTAGTTTAGTTCTCTCTGACTTATGGTAGTTCATTTGCTTCAATGAGTATGTATCAAGTTATTGCAAACCTCAATTTGATTGTGGCATGCTGCGAATGAGTTTTTTTTAAACAGACAATATCAATGCAAAAAAAAAGGATGAGTTACGTTATGTTTCACCTATAGAACAAGAAAGTTGGGAAAGTAAAAGCTAAAACAGCAACTTTTAAACGAATAAGAAATTAGAAAAAGAACATGAAGAATGGATAAAAATGATGAAGTAAATCCTTAACCTGGAAGACCGATCTACTATGTAAGTATAATGTTAATCGGATTGTAGTACATTGTAGTTTATTTTCACATATAATCTCATAAGAGCATTAATTTTTTCCTGAAATTTTTTTGAGTGCATTCCAACAATGTATTAATTTGCCCGAGCGGGGCGCGAGGGCACATTTGGACGTTGTTGGAATGCACAAAAAATAATTTCCGGATATGAATTAATGCTCGAATGTAGATTCGGTAAGAAAATCGTAACGATACAAACCCTCACAGTTAGGTTGGTCTACCTACAAAAAATTTCCAAGAAATTTGTTTTGGTTACGGCTCGTGAACTAATTTTTCTATTGGTCATTAATGAGTGTCGTACGATTTTCAAATAAATAATTGTATCCTTTTTGTAAATAAATTCCTTGTTGCAGGTATGATATGAGCGGCAATCGTTGGAAATAAGTAAACGTAAAGTAATAGTTATGTGTGTACCAAGGTTTGTAAGTGTAACTGTTTGGTCAAACTGCATTCTCAAACAAAAAATAACACTTACTATTAGTACATAAATAACTGTTTTGGCCCAGGGCAAAAGTTACTTTATTGTCCTAGGCCTGTAACTGACATATGACTGGAAGTACAAAAATGTATTTTTCTACTCATAGTACATAAATGACTATTTTGGTCCAGGGCAACGAAGTTACTTTATTGCTCTAGGCCTGTAACTGACACATGACTGGAAGTACAAAAATGTATTTTTCTACTCATAGTACATAAATAACTATTTTGGCTCAGGGCAACAAAGTTACTTTAGTGCCCTAGCCCTGTAACTGACACATGACTGGTAGTACAAAAATGTATTTTTCTACTCATAGTACATAAATGACTATTTTGGTCCAGGGCAACGAAGTTACTTTATTGCTCTAGGCCTGTAACTGACACATGACTGGAAGTACAAAAATGTATTTTTCTACTCATAGTACATAAATAACTATTTTGGCTCAGGGCAACAAAGTTACTTTAGTGCCCTAGCCCTGTAACTGACACTTACATGACTGGTAGTACAAAAATGTATTTTTCTACTCATAGTACATAAATAACTATTTTGGCTCAGGGCAACAAAGTTACTTTAGTGCCCTAGCCCTGTAACTGACACTTACATGACTGGTAGTACAAAAATGTATTTTTCTACTCATATACACTCATACAGATACGATATTCCATGCTAATTATGACGTACCTATTCAAATATTGTCTTCCCTACTTATTTTACAGTAAAATTCCATTTGGATATTTTAAAGGACACTACATGATGATCCAACTGGCTCAAAAAATTAAGCACGCTACCCAATGATTATTTAATATATGTAATATACTGTTTCCTTCTACGCGATCAAACGCCTTGGTGAAGTCTACAAAACATAGATAATTAATTGGCATAGAACAAAATCCCATTGACTGTGCTTCTATTTTTTCTGATCTCTTGGTTCTTTAGCTATTAGTACAATCATTGTGAATAATTTTAATGTAGTATTTAAAAGGCTAATTCCACAAGGGGGAAGTTTTTTCTCCCTTCTTGAACGCTGGTATAGTGCAATTTTGTTTCCATTGGGATGGTACTTTGTTTTTGGCTGTTACTTAACCAAAGAGTTGATGTATTTTTATTATTAGTGTTTCACCAACGTATTTGATTGGCTTATTACTTACTCCAAATGGGCCAGGAGATTTTTATATTTTTACGTGTTTTATCTCTTCTTTTACTTCTTCAAGCTTTATGTTCACTCTTTGGTTATTGTTGAACTCTTCCGCAGGTTTGTTGGTCTCTTTTTCTTCAGTTTTTTATAATTCACAGAAGTAACCATACCATTGTTATTTACTTGTCCTATTCACATATTTCTTTTTTTTTTATTACTTAATGCTTTTCCTAGGACCCTTTGTGTTTTATACAAGTTATACTCTAGATCTTTTGTAAATTCTTCGTTGGTTTACGTTTTTTATTGTAATGTATTTTCATGATTATCTTGTGTAGGGTTTATTTCATATTCTAAAAAAGCTGTTTTCTTTTCTTTTGCTAGATCTCTAATTCTATCATCAAACCATGGGGTCTTTGAGTTCTCTCTATTATTACTGACCTTCCTCGTTCCTACTGCTTCTGCCGCTGCTACTAGTATGTACTGCAAGTTCTTCCGGTATCAATGATGCAAGGCAGTTTGGCTCGGTATTTATATTTTCTATTTTTTGTTTGAGCCTGAATTGATAGAACTCCCCTATTGTTGAGCCTGATAATTTTTTTATATAGTTTTTCTGTCTTTATTGATTGTTATTTTATTGGTAATAATTTTGACAGTAGTTTACACAGCACCAATCCATCATCTGTTTCTATATTTTCTACTCATATATACGGGGTGCTGCATTAGCAGATTCACCATACGAAATCCCGTGCTATTTACAACGTATTCAAATATGTGGTTATTTTAAAGGATACTACATGATGATCCAACTGGCGCAAAAAATGAAGCAATTTCTATTAGCTCAGTTCAAAAATACTTAAAAATTTTTAGCTAAATTTCGAAAGTTTAAACCAAAATATCAATTCAGCATTGATCAGGTACTGTTAAAATTTGACAAGTGAACCTTGTTGTGCCCGCCGAGCAACAGCAGTAAATTATAAATTTGTGAAAGAGTGCTTATATATATTTTGTAGCCATGGTAGTGTTGTTAGAAAAATAATTCAATTGGGTTGTGATATGAAAAACGCTGTAATTTTGAAAATAAATACAAGTTGCACTTTGATTGTGCTGGTCCTTCTGAATAATAGGCACAAATAGTTAGACCGCGAGAACATTGGTCCATTCGAGCCGAAGAACAGTTCGTGAATATACAGTTACATTTTTTGACTGTCTGTGAAGTGACAGTGACAGCATTTGACTTTTTATTTTGAATATGAGTAAGGCAGGAGAAGAGTCTGGTGACAGGTTGCGACGGACTGAAAGGTCAAACGCTGGTATTCCTCCAGAGAGGTACGGGGACTGGGAACAGACGGCAGGACAAGCCAACACCCAACCTACTTCCAAACAAGGAAAGGCAGCTCAAGACCAGAAGTTCAACAATGGGTCATCCCCGGAGTCAATGGGTCAGATGTCAAAGGTCAGTCTCAACAAATCAAAGACTAATCACAGAATTAACACCAGTCATATTTCAAGAGTTAGTGATACATCAAAAGTCAGTGCTTATCGAGTTGCTGTACTTAAAGAAAAGCTAAAAGTTGCTGAGGAGATTGCCGCTCTTGATGCTAAGGAAAAAGCGAAAGCAAAAGAGCTCCTTCAACTCAAGCTGTCTATCAGAGAAGAGGAACTCAAGGAAAAGTTTCAAATTAAGAAGGCGGAAGCAGAAGATCTAACCACTCTTTGTCAAATGTTGGTGATAGTCTACAAGGCTTAACATTAGAGTCACCAGCACCAATGCATAGAGTGGCTCAGTGGCTACAAAGCAGTGGTGGGCAGGATCAAAGCCGAAGATCACCGTTTCCAGTTCCTCAATCCGATCCTGCAGTCAGTCAATTGGCACAAGCTCTTCTTGCAGCAGTTCAGACGGTTGCAGCAGCTCCAACCCAGGCAAGAACGGAAGAACAGACAACGAGGATGATGGCAAGGCAGTCATTGGGTAAAGACTTACCTAACTTTTCTGGTGATCCAGAAGAGTGGCCCGGATTCATCACTCAGTTCCGACGTTCAACAAGATTATGTGGTTTCTCTGAGGATGAGAACCTCTGCCGTCTTCAAAGGTGCTTAAAAGGAGCAGCTAAAGAGTGCGTCAAGTCGATGCTTGTTCTTCCTGACAACGTTGAGGTGGCAATAAACGTCTTGGAAGAGAAATATGGCAGGCCTGAGCTTATAATAGAAACTATAGTACAGAAAGCTCGGAAGGCGACATCTCCTTCTATTGACAAGGGTGAGTCTATTGTTGACTTCTCAATTGTAATCCGGAATTTGGTCTCAACCGTAGAAACACTTCAACGTCCAGAGTACCTGATCAATCCTCAGCTTTTGACAGAATTGACCCAGAAACTTCCTGCCGTTTTGAGGATGAGTTGGGGAAAGAAAGTAGCCAAGAAATATCCAGCCATAGCTACCCTCAAAGACTTTTCCAACTGGATTGAGGGAGAGGCTCGAGCTGCTTCGTTTGTGACAAAAATTAACTTTCCTACTGATGATGGAAAGGGAAAGTCAGAAGTCAAACGCAATGACAGAGGTACAAGAAAGCATACACTGTTTGTGGCTACAACTTCAAATACCGATCCAGTTTCAACAGAGCCAAATGAAGCCAAATGTGCTTGTTGTGCTGGAAAGTCCCATTCCATCGAAGTTTGTCGCAAATTTAAGTCAAAGGCAATAGACGACAGGTGGACATTGGTGCGAGAGAAGAAGTTGTGTTTTGGATGCTTAAAAGAAATGCATCACTCATCTCAATGCAAGAAGAAAAAAGAGTGTGGTGTCGATGGCTGTAAGAGGAACCACAATCCCCTTCTGCACTCAAAGCAAGTGTAACAGCAGAGCGTTCCTGAGTCTTCGACTGAATATTCAGCTGAGACAGTCACATTGACTGAAAATATGGACTTGGTCTCTCAGATTCAAGTAGAGTTAACTCAAGTTCTCCTTAAGGTGCTTCCTGTTGTGTTAAAAGGACCTAAATGTGAAGTCTCAACATTTGCTATGCTCGACCAAGGCTCAACTGCAACATTGATGGATGGTGGTCTAGCAGCAGAGCTTGGACTTTCTGGTCCTATTCGTCCTCTGCGAATCAAGTGGTATGACAGCTCAACAAAGGTGGACTACGAGTCACGCAACGTGAAAGTAAAGGTGCGAGGTGCTGGAATGACAGACTCGTTTGTTATTTCAAATGTAAGGACAGTCTCAAAATTTGATTTACCTACTCGTACATTGAACATTCGCAGCTTAAGTGACATGCATCATTTGCAAGTTTTGGATCTGGAAGCCGTAAAGAAAGCAAAACCCAAGCTCTTGATAGGACAAGACCAATCGCACCTCATTGAGTCAAGGGAACTTCGCGAGGGTCCAGAGGGTAGTCCAATGGCTTCACTCAACAAACTGGGATGGCTTGTTCATGGAACACATACAATTTCTCGTGGAGAGGAATGCCAATTTATCTGCCATGTCTACAGTAACAAGGAGCGTGATGAAGATCTCCATCGGCTTGTACTTGATTCTTTTAAGACTGAGTCATTTGGAGTCAAAGTAACAGATGAAAAGTCGAGATCTAGAGAAGATCTCAGAGCCAAAAGCATCATGGAGAAAACTACCAAAAGAAAGGGAGACCGATTTGAAACAGGATTGCTTTGGAGAGACGAGAATTCTGTCCTACCTGAGAGCATGTCAAATGCTCTTCGGCGACTCAAGAGCATAGAAAAGAAGATGGATCGTAACCCAGCCTTTGCGCAAGCCTACGAGTCGAAGATCCAAGAGTACATTAAGAAGGGGTTTGCTTGCAAGGTCACTGATGAGGAACTTCAAGTGGTAAGCGCCAAGGAGTGGTACCTTTCTCACTTCGCTGTGACGAACCCAAACAAACCCGGAAAGCTCAGATGGATTTGTGATGCAGCAGCAAAGTCTCATGGTGTTAGCCTAAATGACATGCTACTCCAAGGACCAGACTACCTCAATTCTCTACCTGGTATTCTTTGGAAGTTCAGATGGAAGAGGGTGGCAATCTGTGCTGACATCACTGATATGTATCACCGTGTTTTTATTCGCGATGAAGACCTTCCTGCTCAAAGAATTTTATGGAGAGGAAAAGACAGAAACAGAGAACCAGATGTGATGGTCATGAAAGTAATGATTTTTGGTGCCACCTCTTCTCCCTCTTCAGCTCAATTTGTGAAGAACATCAACGCTTTGGAGTTTAAGGATTCTTACCCAAAAGCAGTAGCAGCCATTATAAACCACCACTACATGGATGACTGGCTTGATTCTGATGATACTGTTAAGGGGGCCATCAAGATGATTGAAGAGGTGAGGACAATTCACCAAAGAGGAGGATTCATTATTTGCAAATTTGTTTCAAACTACCAAGATGTCATGGACTCAATTCCTGAGGAACTTAGAGCCAATTCGACAAAAGAACTAAACTTAACACAAGGAGATAACTTTGAAAGAGCTCTTGGGTTAAATTGGAACCCTAGATCCGACGAGTTCACCTTCAGACTTAAGTTTCCAAAGGTTGACGACAAGCTTCTTGTTGGACAGAGACGTCCGACAAAGAGAGATGTCCTCCGGCTTGTCATGTCACTTTTCGATCCTTTGGGTTTTCTTTTGCCGTTCATTGTGAAAGCGAAGATTTTGGTTCAGGACATTTGGAGGACTGGAATCGGATGGGATGATGAGCTCCAAGAAGACGAGTGGCATAAGTGGAACAACTGGCTTCAAAACTTGAAGGGCATCACTGAGGTGAAAGTTTCAAGATGTTACTCCCTGTCGATTCCAATAGCTGACAGCATTCAACTTCATGTTTTCTGTGATTCTAGTCAGCAGGCATTTTGTTCAGTTGCCTACTTGAGAGTCGTGGCACGAGGGCAAGTAGATGTAGCATTTATCACCGCCAAGTCAAGAGTAGCTCCAATAAAAACCTTATCCATTCCTCGACTAGAACTTCAAGCAGGGGTTCTTGGATCAAGACTCGCTAGTAGTCTTCGTGGAGAATTGGAGTTAGACATTGCAGAGACAATCTTTTGGACCGACTCAATGACAGTTATGCATTGGTTAAGAAATGATACTCGACGTTTCAAGCCATTTGTCTCCCATCGTCTTGGAGAAATTCACGAGCTCACTGATGGTGACAAGTGGAGATGGCTGCCAACGGAACTTAACGTGGCAGATGACGCCACTCGAGACTCAAAAGATCACGATTTGAGCCCCAAGAGCAGATGGTTTAACGGTCCAAAGTTTTTGAAAAATGAACCTTTATTTTGGCCAAAACAACCTGAAATGACAATTAAAGAAGAGACGGAGTTGGTAGGCTTCATGGATGAAGTCATATGTTTAACCATGACACACAATGATGGCTTATTGGATCCAAATCAATTTTCTTCCTGGAATCGATTTATTCGTGTAATGGCCAGAGTCCTTCGATTTATCACTCAGGCAAGAGGGAAGTCCAATTACAAATCGAGTGTCCTCACAGCACTAGAATTGAAACAAGCAGAGTTAATCGGTCTTAAGACAGCTCAGAGCGACAGCTTTCCAGAAGAGATTGAACGGATGTTACGAGGGAAGTCAATTCCAAAAGGCAGCAGGTTAAGTCAACTTTCTCATGTTCTTGATGATGATGGTTTAATCAGATTGAAGGGTAGAATCGAACTATCACCTGACTTGGAGGATTCTACTAAAAAACCAATTATTTTGGACCCGAAGCACCCTTTGACCGTGCTTCTTATTCAAGAATACCACAACAGAGCTGGACATCATGGATGTGAGTTAGTACTCAATGAACTTCGCCGGAAGTTCTGGATTTTGAATGCTCGAAGTGCAGTTAGACGTTCATGGTCAAATTGTCAATTTTGTAAAAATTCAAGAATCATGCCGAAGATTCCTGAGATGGCTCCTCTTCCAGATTTCAGAGTCACACGTCAGGTGAGACCATTTATGAAAGTTGGAATTGATTATTTTGGGCCCTATAGCGTGACCATTGGAAGACGTACAGAGAAGAAATACGGAGTCCTCTTCACTTGCCTTAGTACAAGGGCAATACATTTGGAGTTAGCTGGGTCACTGACTACAGATTCAGCTCTTCTGGCATTGCGGAGAATGATTGCAAGACGAGGTCCTCCAGCTGACATTTACTCTGACAATGGTACTAACTTTAGAGGAGCTTCGAGAGAGTTAAAGGAGGCGCTTATGGCTTTGAATCAAGACCTTCTGACTTCAACTTTGGCGTCCAAGGGTATAACTTGGCATTTTATTCCTCCAGCATCACCCCATATGGGAGGCTGTTGGGAGCGATTAGTGCGGTCGGTCAAGATTGCACTGTCTACGACTTTGAAATCTCGTTCACCCAAGGAGGAAGTTCTACACACTTTATTCTGTGAAGCAGAACACACGGTGAATAGTAGACCGTTGACATTTGTTTCAATGGACCCGGACGACAAGGTAGCTCTAACACCTAATCACTTCCTTATTGGGCCTGCTGGAACGGCACCACCAACAGGAGTATCTGAGCCTTCTGATTTGTACCTGCGAAACCAGTGGAAGTTGGCTCAAGCCTTGGCAGATATGTTTTGGAACCGTTGGGTTAAGGAATATCTCCCATCTTTGACAAGGAGAAAGAAGTGGCAACACAGAACTCCAGAGATTAAGATCGGAGACATCGTAGTCATTTGTGACAGCACCCTTCCGAGAAATAATTGGCCAATGGGGGAAGTAGTAGCTACATTTCCCGGAAAAGATGGACAAACTAGAGTAGCAGATGTTCGTACTAATAATGGAGTTCTAAGACGACCTGTAGTTAAGCTCGGCGTTCTTGATGTGCATGCTAAAGAAACCGGAAGTCCTTTAGCAGGGGGGAAGAATGTGCCCGCCGAGCAACAGCAGTAAATTATAAATTTGTGAAAGAGTGCTTATATATATTTTGTAGCCATGGTAGTGTTGTTAGAAAAATAATTCAATTGGGTTGTGATATGAAAAACGCTGTAATTTTGAAAATAAATACAAGTTGCACTTTGATTGTGCTGGTCCTTCTGAATAATAGGCATAAATAGTTAGACCGCGAGAACACTAGTTGAAAACTGCCGATTGAAAAGGAATTTGCAGATAGGATACAAAAATAAAGAAAATTCATCTAAAGCATCTAACATGGAAGTTGTTTTTTTATTCACGGGGTATGGAGATAAGAGACAGGTAAAAATACTGTCAAAGTTTGACAATAAATATCTCAGGTTGCACAAGGATCCATAATACAGCAGGTTACAATGCTTTGATGATTTTGTTCTCAAATTTAAATCTTCAACATTTTTAATAATGTATGTATGTATGTATTACCTGTAACCTCATTTACCTTGCGGTGTAGAGACTGGTGCTTTATACGCTTGCATCTGGCGGTACAATGCTCAACTTGCCCCGGATTCGGGTTACAGAGTTGGAGTGCGCCTTTTATGCTTGCGCAGCAACCATTGTGTGAGCTGTGTGTGTGTGTGTGTATGTGTCATGTTGACCTTGTTACTCTATCTCTTAGGTCTGTGGTTCTGAGTAGAGCACAGTTAATTTGGTGCCCAACTGTGAATGGTCTCACCGAACCCGATTCCAATCGCCAAGGCTGTGGAAAAATTCCGGCCCCCGCCAGATTCAAACCGAGGACTTGTTTAATGCAAGCCTAACGCTCTTCCAACTGCGCTACGCAGCTTCTATTTTTAATAATACCTATTAATTTTAAGGGCAATAAAAAATGCTGAAATTACGAAAATGGCTAATCATGTAGTGTCCTTTAAAAAACCCAAATAGAATTTTGCTGTAAAATAATTAGCAAAGACAATATTTGAATGTCTTGTAATTAGCATAGGATTTTGTATGTCGCATCTGCCAATGCAGTAGCCTGTATAATATGAATGTAGCTATTTTTGCAACAGTTTACCGCATATTTTAAATTTTTTGTATTTGTAGAAACAGTACCATTTACTACTACCACCTCGTGAAAAAAATGGCAATATTTTGTTGTAAAATATATACTGGAAGTGAAAATCAGTTTCTAGATTACAAAAATTTTATCATAGATAACACCTTTTCCCCCTAGGGAGATAATATGAATATTACCTCTCTAGGGAGTTTTCATTATAAACAATGTAGGGACAATATAAGAAATATCTGTTGTCGTGGTATTTGTAACATAATCTCAATTCAAAGACTGATAAATATTGCAATATAATTTCGATTTACTATAATGCTTTAATTTATGGAAATACTTATTAGTTGTCTTTCTATATACTTCCAGTCACCGTTTTTTGGGTACTCCGCAACAATGCGAACTTAAAAATATTAATATGCGAATCTATCAAACGGATTGCATGTTAGTAGTTAAAACTGATGCCGTATGCATAAACAACACCAACAGCATGATAAGGCATGTTTTAATAGCTTACGGATGCAAATTATAAGTAGTATATTGTTGATGAAACCAGAAAACCCTGTAGCTCCACTGTCTGCTAAAATTGGGATATTCGTGCCATCTATTAGCCACAAACGGCATTTATGTTCCATAAAATGCTGTAACTCCAAAAAAAATATATAGATGTTAAAAAGTATGGAAGGGGAAACTGTGTAACTCCCCATAATAGTGAACAGTGGCAATCGCTTAACTTTGTGTCTTTATAAATAAGGCAGGAGGAAGACATAGAAGAGGGAGACCCAGGAATAATTGGAAACAGGAGGTAGAAGAGAATCGGGCTACAATGCAAGTCCATGCATGGGAAACGAAGCCCAGGAACAGGAAAGAATAGGTGCAAATAGCTAACCAAACCATGAGCCTGCTATGCTTGTAGCACTTATATATTATTACTAGTGAATCACCCGAGCTACGCTTCGCTTCGCTAATTACACAATTAAATTAAATATAATTTAATTTTACGTTACTTTTTCTGAAATATAAACCGGCCTACGATCCAAGTCTAAAAATTAGCAAAATTTTAAGCTATCATCAAAGAGCATATGCTCTTTGCTATCATACAATTTAATCGGTCCAGCATCTTCGGAGGAGATAGTGAACAAAGATACATACATACATGCATACAAAGAAAGAGACGTGAATACGGATAATTATGTAGGGATTCTCCAAGATTATCTTTTACCTTCCATTCTCCGTTTGAAAAATACTACTAGTAGGGCCCCTTCAGAACACTTTGTTTTTTAAGGATTTTGTCCTTGTTTTCAAAGGTTATTTAAAAAAAAGCAAAACTAACTTGTTCAGCGCACAACACTCTTTTACACTGTTTTCACAACTATATAAAGTCTGATGAAGTCAGTCCAGGGACGATGTTAAAACTACTTTGTTTGTAGTGGAAATATCTAATAATGCAACAAATATTATTGTATAATCTTTTAATTACATACTTTGTAGAAACTGAATCACACCTAGAACACATCTATGTATGTAATCGTTTTTATTGAAAAATGGTAGGTACATATCGATTGTTAAGGGCACTCGAAACACAGAATACTAAAAAAAAATTATTCTTGTATATTTGCCTCCATCTTTAAATGAACTAACTCAGTCTTTATTTCTTCAAAGGAAATCAAACCTTTATTAAACATACCGGCATTTTCTGACACCCTACACCTGCAAAGAATTGAATAATCTATTTCGAGCGCTGGTTGAAAAGTAGTTCTATATTTTCCGACGATTGTAGTATTTTGAGGATGGGAATTTAATACTCTAAGAACTAGTTCCTCGCCGTCCAGATCTTGATAATTGATGACGTCGCGTAAATAGCAGACCCTCCAAGCACATTTGTAACGGCCCTTTCTTCTTATACCTGCAACTCTTGTTACAATCACCCCGGCGGGACACAAACGCCTAAACATTGCTAGAGCGGTTCGATGACTCGCCTCCATTTCATCAATGTTGTCGTTGTCAACAGGACACACAACATGGTGAAGCTGCAAAGGTGTTGATACCGCTAGAACAATTTAGTTGAAATTTAGGTACCTTAATAATTGTGTTGAATTATATGCTCTTACGTTTTTCCTCCGCCTCCGCCATTTTTCAACTGCAATGCAATTGTAATTTTGCAATGTTGTAGGTTGTAGGCATATATATAATACACATATATTGCTAGTAGGGCCTGGAAACGTCCGAAAACTTTACGGCGCCGACATAGTCTCACTTAGAGTATAACGCATCTCGTGCGCATGCGTGAGAAATCGAACTCCGCCATTAGAAGCGAATTTTAAACTTGACCACTTTCCCATTGGGCGGACGACGCCGACGCGCTTGCGCACAGCTCACCATTATACATTGAAGAGTTGGTTGTCTGTCTCACTTCCTTCGTGAGTTTCGCACTCATAGCCGCTAGCAATATAGTAAGTATTACATATATGGTTGTAGGTAACGGTGACGTCACGACAGGTCCGCCATATTGCCGGTAGGGCATACAAAACGTTCGCGTCTTGTAAACAATAGAAAAGATCGATTTTTAAAGTGTGAATAATTTAAAATGCCGGCGTTTTGTTCTGTTGTGAGGTGTTCTAAAAGGGCAGAAAGGGATCAAATTCGTTATTTTAGAATCCCCAAAGCCTTACAAAACCGAGGAGAAATGCTGGACGCCTTATCAAAAGAACGTCGAGAATGTTGGGTTAGGGCTTTAAAACGGGGCAATTTGAGCGATACAATCCTTAAACATGCACGAATTTGTGCAGATCATTTTGTATCAGGTAGGTAAATATATTAATACATAAGAAATACAAAAATTATGATGCAAAATGTTTGATTTTATAGTTAAATATGGTGTTAAACTAACGTTTTTTGTTCAACTTTTGAGGAGAACCAGCCAAACTGGAAGTTAGGGATAGCCCTGATTGGGTCCCTTCTGTAAATATGGGATACATTAGCATCAAAACACAGGATGAGCAAAGTGTAAAAATGCATGTTAGATTGGTTAAACGTCAAACGAAACTTAAAATGGTCAGTATTATTGTTATTTAAAAAAGTTGTAATCCCCAATCAAAATCTTCATTTTCTTTAGGATGAGGTAGATGAAGCTGGGAATACTGCATTAATTATAGAACCCCCAGCAGGTCAATCTACAGAAGCCGTAGAAACTCCTGAACTGTGCAACGAACACGAAAGTCGAAGGACTGCTAACATTTAAACGGATTTGGCTGTGGACCACTTAAACAAGCTCTTTGGAGATCTTGACTTTGCTAATCAAAAAATATATGCTTTGGGAAGAAAAATCGAAAGCATCAGATTTAACGGAGGAGTCATTTAACCCTCCGGTTGACGGGTGGATTCAGAATCACACCATTCGATGGGTTGGGTCTCTCAGACCAAAACTGTGTTTTATTTTTTCCCCTAATAACACATCTGTTTACACTGAATTTTGCTGACGATCAGGTCATAATTGCACAAGATGCGTATGACCTGGAATTTATGCTAAAAAGGCTTTATGAGAAATAAGAAGAATGGGGACTATAAACACAGATGCCCATTTTCAAGTGCTAATTAATGATAATGAAGTAATTAAGCAAGTCCAGCGATTTAAATATTTAGGAACAACAGTAACGAAAGATGGCATAGGCAAGGTGGAAATAAAATCGAGAATAGAAAATAGTAGGAAGGTACTGGGAAGTCTGAATTCAATATGGTGGGACAGGCATATATCAGCGAACGTCAAAAAGCACATTGGTAAATCAATGGTAGAATCCGTATTATGCTATGGATGCGAGATGTGGACAATCAGTAGCGAATACAAAAGGAAACTACAATCAGTTGAAATGGATTATCTTTGAAGAAGCCTTGGCGTATCAAAACTAGAACATGTGACGAATGAGGAGATCTGACGAAGAATGGAAGCTCAGGATAAGGTGACGGATAGAATAGAAAGAAGAAGTCTAAAATGGTTTGGACACTTACTGAGAATGACAGATGAGAGATGGCCGAAACGTATTTTTAGATGGTTTCCCCCAGGAAGGCGTAAAAGGGGCAGACCAAGAAGATCTTGGAATAATGGTATTAGAGAAGCCATGAATGTATACCACCTACAAGATGAAGATGTCCAAAACCGAGATGTACGGCGTTTGAGGACCGGTAAACCGCGAATGGCGGTATATAGCCAAAATTATATATTATGTAACACATTAATATGCCCAGTTGCTGGCATTCATTTGTTAACCTGGTCTATTTTGCACTGCTAAGAGTAAAAATAGTTGTGAAAAAAAAACATTAACTTGGGAGTTCCCATTTATTAAAATAAAGTTACATGTAATGCAAGTTTTCAAAAGAAATTATAAATTGAAAAAACGGAAAAGACAATAACAATAACATACAATTATTTGTAAAGTATATGGCTAAATAAGTGTAAAAAAAATATAAAATGAGTATACATAAATTTGACACACAAAATATTGAATGGAAAATTTTGTTAATCAAATTTTGCCGCACAGTCGGCGCAGCACAAAACAAGTTCATAAAGAACAGGGATTCCCATCCAGAAAATAAACTATTTAGAGTAAGAAAGGTAAATCCCCTAAACTCGAGATAAAAGTTTGCTAACATGCAAAACACGCAGAAACGATAAACAATTGAAATTTAGGAACTTACCCGTACAGAAAAGATTCTGCGTGAATACTTAGAAACTAGGGGAAGGCCCTAAGAATGTTTTATGTCTAAAAACGGCACAAAATTAGTCCCTTTACGAAACACGAAAAAATAAATTGTAGGAAAAAAACTTACACGAATACACGGGTTGGGTCTGACAGGCCCAAAGCCCTTCTGGCTGCCAAACGACAGATGATAAAATTAAGACAAGTTAAGGAAAACCTGTCTATATTAAAGTTAGGAAGGTACCAAAAAACTAAAGAAATTTTAAAAATTATTTAAAAAAATACAACAAAAAATATATTTGCCTGGGCCTCACAGACCCAGCCTGCCAACCGGAGGGTTAAGAACGATTCAAGAACAAGCTGAGATGATGTTTCTAGTATTTAATAGTGTAGCTCCCTACTTATCAACTAAAAGTGTTCTGTCTCCGTTTAGACAGTTTATTTTGACATTAATGAAGTGCGTCTTAACTTACCATTCAAGTATTTGTCTTACCGATTTGCTATAGCTCCATCAACTGCATCGGAATCATTTTACAAGTGTATTGATGTACTCTATGCTAGGTACCAAAAACTTATATTTTGGCCAGATGGAGAGATATTAAAAAAAATATACCTGCCTGCTTCAAAAAAATTTTTGGTGATCGTGTAGCAGTAATAATTGATTGCTTTGAAATATATAGAGAAACACCATCAGGTATGTTAAACGCAGCTCGTTGTTGGTCTAATTACAAACATCATGAGACTGTTAAGTTTTTAATTGGGATCACTCCTCAAGGAACAGTATCATATATCTCAGAAGGTTGGGGCGTCCCAACCAGTGATAAGTTTTTGACAGAAAACTGTGGATTCTTAAATTTAATTGTGCCTGGTGATGTAATTTTAGCTGATAGAGGATTTTTGATAAGAGACTGTTGAAACTCTAAGAGGACACCTAGAAATTCCCGCCTTTACAAAAGGAAAAAATCAACTTGATCCTGCCGATATAGAAAGCACCCGTAAGATTGCAAATGTAAGAATTCATGTGGAGCGAATAATTGGCCTGCTTAAGAGGAAATTCAAAATTTGTCAAGGTCCCATTCCTATTAGCATGTTATCGGCATCTAGAGATGATTTAAGTGCTTTATATAAGAGTTTAGTTGCAAGTGGTGCCTTTCTCAATTTATGCCCTTCCGTTATCCTGATGGATTAAAAAAATCCCTAATTTTATTTTAAACAGGTTTAGCGCTACGCTCGTTTTCTAAACATGGACTCGTTCGATAAAAACTTGCCTTATGAAACTTGTTTTTTAATATACTATTTTAATATAGTGTCATTCTAATACGGTAACTTTATACTAATTAAATATTTTTAATTATCGACTTTGTATTTTTGTAATGAAAATCGTACGACACTCATTAATGACCAATAGAAAAATCAGTTTACGAGCCGTAACCAAGACAACAACAAAATTACTGAACATCATTATTATGTCAAAATGCTTGGTGGGTTAAATCTTTTAAATAAAAAGATGTATTAAAAAAAACTGGATTTAGTTTTTAATTTTTTGCCTACTCCAGACGTAAAAAAACACATTTTTTTAAACTATAATTTTATTTGCATAGTATATACAAATCGGCTGCTCCATCGAATAACACAGTATGTGATAATGAGTAAAATTGTGGGAAACAAGGAAACACTTTAGATCGATGTCCCCACACTCTGCATGCATTCCCAAAGTTAAATCCCGTATATTTGCAGTCTGTATTAAAGTATAATTTTTACTGTCTGACCAAAAATCTTGCAACCCTAAAGTTTCATGGTAAAATGTAGGTACTGTGTTTTGAAATCCAATGGGTGGGCGGAAGTGAGGATTAAATTAATTTTCTACACAGTATCTACAAGAAGACAAGAACAGTTTTTTTTTTTACGATAGCTACACGATATTTTTTTTTATCAAAAAGATATGCTGGACAACTTAAACAAATACAAAAACAATAAAAATAACCAAAATTTATGAATTACCGCCCTGCACACCAATAACAAACATTCAGAAATTAAGGTTATGTAGGTACGTTGAGTGAGCATGTCTGCAACAAAACACAGTATCTCGTAGATACTGTGTTATACACAGAATTTTGACAAAAAAGTTTGCTCTAAGTCTTTTTTCTAAAACACAGTAACTACCAGATACTGTGTTTTCTTTGGTTCTTTTGAACATTATAATGACTTGCTGTGTTTTGAATTGGAGAACAGAAGAAATTCATGTAGATACTGTGTTTATGGGTAGCTGTAAATAGGTAACCAGTATAGATAGCTCAAATCTGATTAGCTAGAAAGATGCGGGACAACACAGTATCTACATATGAACATTCAGCTCAATTTCACAAGAAATGTTGGATACTGTGATTTTCGATGGAGCAGCCGAAATGTCAGGAATTATTTGAATAAAAAAATAATAAATATACATAATATTAATACAAAAATACTCAATAAAAATATGTAATGTTGACATTTATGTATTACCTACATTTAAAGAAATTAAAATAGGTAAATGATTTTCTTATTTTCTTATACACAACTCGGCCAAGCAAAACCAGTTCTTACAGCAGTCAGATATAAATCATCTAACCCTACAATTTTTCTGTCAGTATATCCATTGTAAACAAAATATCATAGCCTACCCTAATCTATAAAGGTCGTGAACGACATATATGTAAGCGAAATCAGTGGCGTAACTATCATATGTGCAGGGAGTGCAAAGAACCTCCGAAACCGAATGTGTATAGGCGCCGCGGCAGCGGAGTTTTATGTGAAAATAAAAGTTTTCCTAGAATAGAGGTTCAAAGCGGCAACAGACTATGATACGTGAGCGCCACTGGGCTCTTTTGAGTACGCAGTCTTTTTTCCTTTTGAGTAGATTAGAAGTTCCAGCTCTAGTGTGTGCTTGTGATGCTTAGATTGCATAGTGCATAGTAACATACTATAAATTCAAAGTTTTAAACCGCAAATTTCTGACGATTGCCTCAGATGCAGAGGTCATAGAGAGTGCCAAATTACTTCAAACTACGTATGAAACTGATCTCGATGACGGCTTACTAAAGCAAATTGTACAATTTCGATCTTCGTACACAACTATAGAGCGTCTCAGGGTGACAAGACAGCGTGGAGAGGATAGGGAATGCTTTCCTTATGGGAATTTCGCTCCGACGTTGCCAGTTCTATGCCAGTTGTACTGTACGTAATTGTTTTGTTCATAAACTTGTTTGAATGCCACTGACCAAACGTACCAGGTAATGAGGGATTATAGTTAAGCTGTCGCTATTACAATATCCGGATTTGTTTGTCTGTGATCGGTGCGTTTTTTCTACAGAACACTTTTGTGGAGACATACGGCATCGCTGTTTGTTGCTGATTGCCATAAGGCCCTGTACTGTCTAGTCACCCTGAGACGCAGTATAGTATTAAATATTGCTTATCAGTGAAGAAAGTGGGAGAAAAATGTCTGTCTAATCACACATCATCGGCTAGCTTTCTATATTTGTATACAGCTTATATCCTACTTTTTACATCTCGTCACTACAGCCTCCACTGAGAGATATTTTTCTAAATTAAAAATTATTAAGAACTTTTTGCTAAGTAAGATGAGCCAAATACGCCTAAAGAGTTTTGCATTACTGAGTAGCGGGAAAGTAAGAGCCAGTACTCTTGGTTTTAATTCACTGATAGATATGTTAGCTTTAGCAAAGTGTCGCAAAAGGGAGTTTAATTAAAGTGCTATACCTACCTACATATTCTTATATCTACTAGCTGGCCCGGCAAACGGCCCCCCAAAAATAACACAGGTCTGCGACCAAATTTTTTTCTTTAAAATAATGGGTGATTCTTATGTATTTTGGTGCGCTGAGTTCGGAAATGCCCTCAGTTTTTTCCCAGCACGTAAGCATTTTCCGCAAAATGAATTTTTCTGCGGGATTGCCTACCTTAAGGTGTATATTTATGAATATGCCGAAAAAAGTTGTTTTTCCTATTCGGCTTCATAGTTTTATATTAGAAACTATGATATATGATAAAAATTAGTATATTTAACAGTATTAGTCAGCGTATGAATCATGGAAACCCATTACCTTAATACACGGCCTCCTGGATTAGTGCGAGACGTCTCTACGCGGCCCGCCACATTTGCATAATTTTTGTGATTCTGAGGCCAACGTACTTTGGCGCCATCTGTTGGGTTTTTTGATAAATTATCTGTAACGTAGGCGTGACTTTCTAGATTAATATTAATCTAGGAGGCCATGGACATATGCAACCAAGGTCACAAGCGCAACGTACTGTAGCGCCTCTACAAACTATAAAAAACGCCTTGAAATAAAAATGCGGCGGGCCGCGTAGAGACGTCAGTCTCGCACTAATCCAGGAGGCCGTGCCTTAATAGTATGCAATTAAGGTTTATCGCTTTTCTTCGGTGTTTTCAGATTCCAATGTTACTGTAATAAATGTTTTTGTTATTAAAAGTACATAAATAAATAGGAGAAATTCTTTCTGGTAATTAGCGTAATTGTGGTGAACATTATTGACAAATGAAACCTGGATTTTCCCATTGCCCTATATATACCCCTCGTAGTCCTTCGATTTGTTCATTTCAATTTAAATATTCTTAAAGTGTCTTTCAAAATGTCTTCAAGAGCTTGTGTTAATAATCCTGATAGTTTCTGTTACATTTGTGGCGAACTTGTATTAAAAAAACAATCTCGAAGTATTACGGAGTTTATTAAAAAAGTGTACTTTGCCTATTTTGGTGTGAAGATCGGAGATCAAGAAAAATCTTGGGCCCCTCATGGAGTGTGTTCAGGCTGTGTTGAAGGACTTTGCATGTGGTCTAAAGGAAAGGTGAAATCTTTTCGTTTTGGGGTGCCTATGATTTGGAGAGAGCCGAGAAACCACGGAGATGACTGCTACTTTTGTTCTTGCAACATACAAGGGTACAATGCCAAAAATAAAAAAGATATATGTTACCCAAACATGCAATCTGCACTTCGGCCTGTGCCTCATGGACCCGGTATTCCAGTACCAGTGCCCCCACACAATTTTGACGATTTGCCAGAGTCGTCAGAGAGCGAGTCAGAGCAGTTGGATGATGAGTTTCAAGTCGAAGACTGTGGACCCCAACAGTTTTCACAAGAAGAATTAAACGACCTCGTTCGTGATTTAGGGCTTTCTAAAGAGTCTGCTGAATTACTGGGCTCTAGACTTCAAGAAAAGAACTTGTTGAGATCTGGAACTTCATTCTCTTGGTACAGAAGCAGAGAAAAACAATTTGAGTCAAATTTTTCTCAAGATGGCGAACTTGTACACTCACCGGCACGAAAAACGGAGCACTTGCATTTTTTGATTAGATTTAAAATTGTATCCCTTTGTGATGTTTTATTATTACATTTATTATTATACATTTATTATACATTTAACATTATAACATGTATAATAAATGTATAATATTAAATGTAATAATAAAACATCACAAAGGGATACAATTTTAAATCTAATAAAAAAATGCAAGTGCTCCGTTTTTCGTGCCGGTGAGTGTATATTGTTCTGATGTTCCCAAGTGATGTCAATGTTTAACATTCAACATGTGTCAGATGAATGGAGGCTTTTTATTGACTCGTCAAAAAGAAGTTTAAAAGCAGTTTTGCTACACAACGGCAATAAATACGCTTCTGTACCCGTGGGGCACTCTGTGCATCTAAAAGAAAAGTATGACAACATGGCTTTTATCCTTGATAAATTGAAATATAAGGAGTTTGGATGGCCTATCTGTGGTGATCACAAAGTCATCTCTATGGTGCTTGGACAACAAGGTGGCTATACGAAATTACCCTGTTTCCTATGTGAGTGGGATAGCCGGGCAAAAGCACAGCACTGGAGCCAAAAAGTGTGGCCAACTAGAACTTTGAAGGTTGGAGAAAAAAATGTTCACTTTGAGTCTTTGGTTGATCCCAAAAAAGTGCTTTTACCCCCACTTCACATCAAGCTTGGACTGATGAAGCAGTTTGTCAAATCATTGCCAAAAGATGGCGAAACGTTCAAATACCTTGAAAAGAAATTCCCGGGACTGTCTGAGGCAAAGTTAAAGGAGGGTGTTTTTGTTGGCCCGGACATTCGGAAACTAATGAAAGACAATCAGTTTGAAAAGGTGATGAAAAAAGCTGAGAAAGAGGCGTGGATATCATTTAAAGAAGTTGTGACTAAGTTTTTGGGGAACAATAAGGACCCGGATTATGAAGAAATTGTAAATAAAATGTTGAAATGTTTTAAAACCTTGGGGTGCTCCATCAGCTTGAAACTTCACTTTTTGAACTCCCATTTGAGTTATTTCCCAGAAAACCTTGGTGCCGTAAGTGAAGAGCAGGGCGAGAGGTTCCACCAAGACATCAAAGAAATGGAACGGAGGTACCAAGGACGATGGGATGTGAATATGGTGGGAGACTACTGTTGGATGCTTCATAGAGAACTTCCAGACATCCCACACAAACGGAAAAGCTCAAAACGGAGTTTTGGGGGAAAAAGATGTAGATATTATAAAGAATTATAAATCCTTATTGTAAATACTACATATTATTTTTATCAAATTGTATTTAAAAATGTAAATAAACCACTAGTAATATATATTTTTTTATTTCAAAATGCATTTTTACCTATATGTACTGCGGGTTTTGCATAACTTTCTTTTTCATTTTGCGGAAAATCCCTACGTACTGGAGAAAAACTGAGGTCATATTTGGACTCAGCGCACCAAAATACATACGATTCACCCATTACGGTGAAAAAAAAATCAAAAAATTTCAATTTGCAGTCCTGTGTAATTTGTCTCTGAAACCCCATTTCACCACTTTAGAGTTTTAATTTTATGTCATGTCCATCGTCTTGGACTTAAAAATAAATTCCATTTTCGCAATCAACGTCGCAAAAAACCGCAATAACGACACCCATATCGATTTTTAGGATTATTTGCCCCATTTCACCCCCTAAGGGGTAGCGGACCCGACAGACGTTGTCCTACCCGAACGTTGGTTTGCCGGCTATTGGCGGGTTTAGCAAACGTTTTTTCGATATTCGAATTTTCTGTCTTTTTCATTTTAAAAAATATTGGAGGGTGGTGGGAGGGGGGTGAAATTTTGGAATTATATGTTCTGATATGCGAGAAATCTTTAAAAAATTAAAAAAAGAAATTCGTCAAAAAATTTAAAAAAAAAAATCCTAGAACCCGATTGTACCGCCACCTACCGGATCCAATTGTGAATCTAAACCATCCAGAGTCCCTCTCAAACACACACAAAATTTCATCAAAATCGGTCCAGCCGTTTAGGAGGAGTTCAGTCACGTACACACCTACAGAAGAATTATATGTATAAAGATATACGGATGGGGCCATAAGTATACAGTGAATTTATTCTAATGGTTAACATAGCAGTTTCGTTTCATGCCAGCAGTTAATCATACAGGTCACTTCCATAGTTACCAATGAAATCAATAGATTAGAGCGTTTATTTTATCACTTAACATACGAATTTCAATTAGGTACTTGCTAATAAGAAACTTTAATTTTGTTACCGGAATGTAGGTATGCAACTAAAAAGTAAATACGTAGGAACAACTTGTGTGTTGTATCTTTTCTTCAGTGATATACATTAGGATAACTTTTAATTGTATTTTTGGCAAGTAATAATTCCTATGTTAACTCATAAAATACACGCTCTAATCTATTGGTCTCATTTGTAACTATGGAAATGGCATGTATGATTAAATGGTGGCATAGAAACGAAACGCTTATGTTAACTATTAAAATAAATTCCCTGTATATAACAGCAATAAGATAACATGAACTACAAAATAGAATGCTTGAGTAAGAAAGAGATGACCATACAACAAAATTACTTTAGTAGGCATAATTAGTTAACATATGTCATAATTAAAGTGAGCGTCAAGCCTACTCGAATATTTGCTACTATGTCTATCTCTTTCTTACTCAAGCAATATGTGTTATTTTCTTGTTCATGTTATCTCATTGCTGTTATATCGAGAGATCCAAAAAAAACTGTTCCTCAGCAGGCTGTGGAATGAAAAGTCACGTCTTTACTTGTGTCAGCTGGAATCCACTACCTAAAATCATTGGTCTCTTTGTATCTTTGGTCACTAGCTTCTCCGACGATACTGGACCAATTAAGCTGTATGGTGGCTTAAAATGTTGCTAATTGTTAGACTTAGATCGTAGGCCGGTTTTTATTTTCAAAAAAGGTTTTAATTAGATCATTTAATTAGCAAACTAAGCGTAGCTCAGGTGATTCATTATATAGCACTACAGCAACGCGTCGTTCAACAAAGTTCTGTAGCTTAGTGGTAGAATGTTCGCCTGCCACGCGGGCGGCTCGGGTACGATTCCCGGCCAGGCCATCTTTTTTTTAAGTTTATATTAATGAATCTCTCCTAAATTTGCGAACCGAAGCGTAACTCGGGTGATTCACTAGTTAAATAATAATGAAACGTCATTTTTAGGAGCAGAAATATTTTAACAATCTGACAGATTCGTATAGAAACTGACAACTAATTATTATCTGACACAAGTAAAGACGTGACTTTTCATTCCACAGCCTGCTGAGGAACAGTTTTTTTTGGATCTCTCGATATACAGTGTGGTCCATTAAGTGTGCAACAAATGGGACATTTTTGTATTAGTTGTAAAACCGAAATTTAAATACGGCCAAAAGTTAGTGCATGTTCGATAACCATATCAGATGCCCTTAGAATGGCTTCAAGTCAAACAATATACAGGGAGGACAAAAAATATGTAATTCGTTCTAGAATAAAGTTACCTTATTTCAAAAAATATAGCAAAATTTTATTGAGAAAAGTTGTTTAGAATCAAAAGTTATGCTCAAATACAAAGTCACGGCCTCCTATTCGAATTTTGATTCTTTTTCTTGTAAAATTTTGTATTATCCCCGTATGATACATATTTTTATTATTCTGATTTTATTAAGAGTTTTTCATATGTAAATTATTATTAGTAAAGCATTTGCCTTGTTAAAAAGAATATTTGCGAAATTCTAAAGTTCTGTTAAATATCGTTGCAACAAACATGAAGTGGACGCTTACCTAAAAAAATATAAATCCAAGTAAATTTTACAAATACGCTTCAAGTTGCTAAAAGTTATTTAAAAGGGATGTGGTTGTGGCCGCTTTAAATACATATAAAATAAAAATAATAAAAATATGTATCATACAGGGGTAATACAAAATTTTCCAAAAAAGAATAAAAATTCGAATAGGAGGCCGTGACTTTGTATTTGAGCATAACTTTTAATTCTAAACAACTTTTCTTAATAAAATTTTGCTATATTTTTTGAAATAAGGTAACTTTGTTCTTGAACGAATTTCATATTTTTTGTCCTGCCCTGTATATTGTTTGACTTGAAGGATTCTAAGGGCATCTGATATGGTTATCGAACATGCACTAACTTTTGGCAATATTTAAATTTCGATTGTACAACTAATAAAAAAATTTCCCATTTGTTGCACACTTAATGGACCACACTGTATAATTGTGGCCCCATCGGTATTTTATTTTTCTTGTGAATTATTTAAATTTGTATTCCTTTAACGTGGTTTTTGTTTTTGTATTTTCCTATGTATTTTTATGTTTCATGTTATATTTTGCGAGTGTTTGATGTAATGGTAAAATCTGTTCTACTTTATGGGTCGGAATCGTGGACGGTTACAGAACTGGTAAAGCAGAAATTGCAGGTGTTTGTAAATAGGTGTTAGGTGGCCAGTCATTATTTCGAACAAAGATCTTTGGGACCAAACAAATCAGGTGGACATTAAAAGTTTTGATTGGTAACTTTAGAGTTTCAGAAACAGAGGACGCCCGCGAAAAACGTGGAGGAGAACTGTAAAACAAGAGACAGGAAAGACTATAGCACAACTAAGCCAAAGAGCAAAGGAAAATGACAACTGGAGAAAATATACGAATACCCTATGTCCCATTAGGGAATAATGGGATTATTATTATTATTATGTTATATTTAATAAAAGATTGAAACATCTAAATGTGTTTTATTTTGCAGTAAGTAACCTTTCATGTTAAGAAAAGAGCTTATTAATTTTCTTTTAAATTTAAAGTGTTGCATGACCAAAAATTACCCCCCCACCCCTCTTTTTTCTGAAACTTCTTGTCTACAGCGGCTATCATTTATTCTTGCACACCGGCGCCAAAACGTCTTGTTACGCCACTGGGCGAAATATAGATAGTTTTTACACATAGTATAAAAAATAGCAAATAAAATAATATTTACATATTTACTAAACTTGAAATCTAACTGATACACCACAAAATCCTGAAAAAAACTTCTAATTACTGGCAAGTATCACAAAACCAGGCATTTTGTGGTTCCTCCATCGAAATGGAACCAACCTATTTCACAATCATCATTATCACACTTTAACATAGGTGACCATCATCAGGCGCTTTGCAGATGCACCACGTGTCAACCATTTCCACACCACATTTGGTGGTAAAAAATCTTGAAAGCAGTTCAGGTTTAGTGACATATTTATGAAAATCTAATGATTTCCTCAAACATTCATTAAAAAACTCCTCTTTAAAACCCACTCTGTCAATAAACATACAATCTTTTGACCAAATAACAAAATCACAATATTTGGTCTTTGTGACGAACATTTGTAATTGCATTTGGTAGTAATATAAATGATTTTTGTCTACAGAAAATTCCTCGTCATTATGATACACTACACATGTATTTTTCTTCTTCGCAAACTCTGATATACTCAACTCTTTTAGCAAGTAGGGACACTTCACCTCAACACATCCCAAACCACAACATTCACATTGTACGATTCCGTCCGGAGAACCACCTAACTGTGGATGTTCATGTGAAATGAAGAAACCGGCAGGTTTTAGTGACATTCCATCGTAGTACTTCTTAACTTGAGTTAAATACTCTTCTAAAGCTGATTTTTCATATTTTATGCCATACGAAGTTTGTTTCGAGTTAAATATTACCTTCTAAGGATAACATACATTTTTTATGAGGGATAAAGGAGGCTTCTCCAATTTAGCCCTGCATGCAGTTTTGAATTTGGATGCAGTTATTTTGCCAGTCCTATATTTAAACCAAATATTGTTTTGAACTTGCTCTCGGGTTGCAGATTCTATTTCTTTGATGTGCTCTACGCTTATGGTTATATCAATGGGTTGAGCTACAAGTTCTTTGTATGTACACCCTTTTAAATCGTCATTAGAAAGTGTCTCCAAACCATTGGGTAAACTTTTCGGGGGCTGGTACATTTCAGAAACAAATGGCTCGTACATTGTGACAATTGCTGGTGTAACATCCAATTTTTGAAAACCACGGATAATTGTAACTAACTCCTCACCTTCTAAGGCTGGTACTCCACCTTGGGGTAACACCATTGGTTTTGCTTTCCTAGTCCAGTTCATGTCTCGGATCCTTACCATGTCGATGGTTTTGGTAGACGGTACTGGCCACCGAGCTAGGGTTTCTGTGCAAGACACCTCTTCGCTACTTGGATGGGCTTCTAAATAGAACAGAATTGCTGCCACATGGCTGCAAACTTTGCTCAAGCCTACCATACAGGTGCAATGCGCACAGGATACAGCTCCGTCCGGTAAGACGATGACCCATACATGCAGGGGCTTTTCCCATGTTCTTTGGGAGTGTTTCACCTAAATCAACAAAAGAGGAAATTAATAAAGTTGATCTTTCTTGGGTATCGCAGAACATTTTTTGCTAATTATAATAGCTTGTGAGTTTAACTTAATTGGAATAAAAAAACTTACCACAACAAAAGAATTTTCATTTATTCTCTTGGCCAATACTTCTACAACAAACCCAGCCTCATAACACTTATAAGCCTGTAGGGACTTATAGGCCTTCAATTGTAGTCCAGTATAGAAACTGTGAGTTAAAATTAGGTAATTCACCATATCCATAATGCTCACACTTGGCAAAAAACTTAAATTGCTGGTCAGTTCACTTGCACCAAGAGAATAGGGATCAATATTGTCTATAATTCGAAGTTTTGAGTTGTAACGCGATTTCATGTCTCCTTTGAGAGATAAGTAGTATTCACTCCAAGCCATATTGTAGTTAAAGTTAATAAAATACGCAATACATGCACTAAAAACTCGAAATACACACCACACACGTGCAGATAACAATAAAAACCTAATGGCAGACCCCCCCCCCCCCTTGTATGCCCTACCGATAAAATGGCCGCTCTGTCAAACTCACATGACTCAAAATGATCAATTACCTCCAAAAAATGCATATATATATACAGGGTGTCCCGATAATAGGAAACCATACATTGATGGTGAGTTCTACGCATTAAAATAATAAAAAAACTGCATATGCAGTATTGTCCGAAAATCGTTATTGGCGTAGATACCGACCCTTAAAGTTTAACTTTTTTTTTTTTATTTTTTAATTATTTTTTATAACTGAGTAGATAAATACTTTAAACTTGGTGTACGTGCTCTTTATTGAAATGCTCACAAACAAAAAGCAAAATAATCGATAACATGTATTTTGAACTGGCAGTTAACCTAAAACCATATTTTCTTTTTAGTCATAACTTTTATATTTGAAGATATACCTCCGATTTAGATGCGGCATCTTGTAGGGAATAAAAAAATTCAAAATTAATGTACTCTTGTTTGGTATGCGTAACATAAACCGTTTGGTTAGAAATTCTATCTAAAGTTTTAAGGCTTTTCTTTTTAGGATCATTATCTGATTAGCCTTGATAACAACAATGCAACTTTTGTTTGTTTGATGTCGAGTTGTTTACGTGCAATTGTTATTGTTTAACTTGACGTTTGAGTTTGTGTTAACAATGAATTTTAATTATACTTTTGCTGAGATGGCGGATATGCACCTAATTTATGGACGAGCAAATGGTAATGCAAGAGAAGTGCAACGTCTTTATAGGGAATCATTTCCTAATCGCCGAATTCCAAATAAAAATATGTTTGGCAACATAGATCGACGCCTTCGAGAAGAGGGTACATTTATTTCTTCTCGATTAAATCGTGGACGGCCAAGGATAACGCGTAGTGCAGAAATGGAAGAAAGAGTTTTAGATCTAGTTGAGGCAAATCCTGGGACTAGTACGAGAAGGATTGCTTTAACGGAGGGAGTGTCTAACTCGATAGTTTGGGAAGTTCTTCACGAACAACTGTTACACCCTTACCATCTTCAAAAGGTTCAGGCATTAAAAGTTGGTGATTATCCACGGCGAATCGAATTCTGCGAGTGGATTTTGCAATTTCTGTCTCACATTTTGTATACAGATGAGGCAGATTTCACTAGAGACGGATTTATAAATTTTCGAAACACTCATTTGTGGGCAGAAGAAAACCCACACGAAATTATTGAAGCTGGACACCAAGAAAGATTTTCCATAAACGTATGGATTGGGATACTCGGAGATCAACTAATAGGACTTCATTTTTTTCCGAATAGATTAACAGGACCGATTTATCTATCTTTCTTAGAGAACGATCTTCCACAATCACTTGAAGATGTTCCGTTGGAAGTCCGAAGAAACATGTGGTTATTACAGGATGGAGCTCCTGCTCATTTCAGTAATGCAGTGCGCCAGTACCTTAATGAAACCTAACCAGAAAGATGGATAGGACGGGCTGGATCAGTCCCATGGCCGCCAAGATCGCCGGATTTAAATCCTCTGGACTTTTTGTGTGGGGATGGTTAAAAGCTATTGTTTATGCTACTCCTGTCGAGAATTTAGAAGAGTTGAGACAGTGTATAATAGATGCCTGTCAAACTATACGTGATCAACTAGCGACATTCGCCCGCGTAAGGGAATCGTTGGTGCTACGAGCGCAGAGCTGTATACGCATGAACGGAGGGCATTTAGAACATGTGCTGTGAATGTTTATAAAAGTAGTATAAAGTTTAAAGAAACATCAAACTGTGTGTTGTTGTTTTATTATGTCAAATTTAGATTTATGGTATTTGATATGTGTTCTATGAATAAAATAAAATACAGCTATTGCAAAAACTTTAAGGGTCGGTATCTACGCCAATAACGATTTTTGGATAATACTGCATATGAAGTTTTTTATTATATTAATGCGTGGAACTCACCATCAATGTATGGTATTTTTGTTATCAAGGCTAATCAGATAATAACCCTGAAAAGAAAAGCCTTAAAACTTTAGATAGAATTTCTAACCAAACGGTTTATGTTACGCATACCAAACAAGAGTACATTAATTTTGAATTTTTTTATTCCCTACAAGATGCCGTATCTAGATCGGAGGTATGTCTTCAGATATCAAAGTTATGACTAAAAAGAAAATATGGTTTTAGGTTAACTGCCAGTTCAAAATACATGTTATCGATTATTTTTCTTTTTGTTTGTGAGCATTTCAATAAAGAGCACGTACACCAGGTTTGAAGTAGTTATCTACTCAGTTATAAAAAATAAGTAAAAAATTTAAAAAAAAAAGTTAAACTTTAAGGGTCGGTGTCTACGCCAATAACGATTTTCGGACAATACTGCATATGAAGTTTTTTTATTATTTTAATGCGTAGAACTCACCAGCAATGTATGGTTCCCTATTATCCGAACACCCTGTATATATTGTAACGAACTTGGGCCGAGCCGCTGCGGACATATGACTTACAGCCTTCCGGATCGATCCAGAACGACCTTTGAGCCAGGTGCGAAGCGTGAGTCAGCCTTCCAGAACATTGCTGAACATTCCAGAACGACCTTGCGTGTAAACACGTCAGCGTCGCTGGATTAATTGAGCAAGGTCTGGACGTTTCTAGGATGACTCACCCGGCGTGTATATAAACCGGTGCAGTGGGAAACATCGACAGTTCTCATCAGTTCTCGTCAGACTCGAAGCGCGCGTGATATAAACGAACCGTGTGTATATAACACTAGTGAAATAAATAACAAATAAATATAACCATAATCCTTAATGTTTAAGTCGTGAATAAATACCCACATAAATTAGTTGATGTTTAATCCAGCGCATATAAATAAATAGTGTATCGTTGTTAGAAATAGTTTGTAGTTTACGTAATTTGTGTTCTGCCTTGATAATTCTTGTATTTGTAAATAGTCGTAATTAATCGTGTAAATAAATGTTTAATACAAGAAGCGTCGAATAATTTTAAATAGCCGGAACGGTAAAAATATAACAATATATATTACTCACTATAAAATATATTAGGGACGTCCCAAAAATTACTAACTTGCTACTTTAATAAAAAAAAACAATAAACACAGGGATTATTAACATGACAATTTATTTTACAAACCTACCATCAATACTGGCAAAATTCGACCTTTTTAATAGAAATTAGCAAAAAGAAATCAATATCATTTTGATATCTAAAACCTCGTTAAAGCAAGAGATACCGGACTCTAATGTTGAAATTTCCGGATACCGGACACCTATGTTGTACATACTCTTTGGTTAAACGTAGAATTCGATAGAAAAAAAAACCATTAGAATGGTGTCATATACAGAACTCATGACTCAAGCCTTGCCAATGACAGAAAAAACTAACTTAGCATCATAAACAAGTAGATGCGTTATAGTAGGAGATTTTAAGTTCTCCTCACTGCAGTGGACAATCACAACAATTCCGAACACCACTATGCAGAATCTGCAACCTCTTTCAACTAGTTACTCAACCTACAAGGTACAGATATACAGACAATCATCTATAATCGACCTTATTTTTACAATGTCGAAGATTTAATAAGCGACGTTAAGTAGCTTCCACCAGTTGGTATTAGTGACCATGTGGTACTGTTGGTGACGACGCAGATTACCGCAATCATAAAGGCAAATAGCAAAAGAGAAACATTAAGAAAAAACTACTATAAGGCAGACTACTGTACTTTTATGGAAATGGAAGATGTAAATGACAAATTACATGAGCTTCAAACCATTTTACAAAATGCAGTTAACAGTCACGTACCTTATCAAAGACCCAGAAGTAAGAAATGGATTCAAAAACTTTGGGTTAACAATAAAATTTTCAATATGATTTGAGAAAAGAAGAAAGTATGGAATGATTATCGTAAAAACCCTAACAAGGCTAATAATGCAATATACAGTGCGAGTGTAAAGTCTGGAACTACCAAATAAGACTTTTATCAAATGTTTTTGCAAGAAACCCTCGAACACGTCAATTTTCATTTAAAAAAACTCATATTTTACTGTAATTGTCACTTTTAGATTGTCTTTTGTTTTTGAGTTGTGACGTTTGCGATAATTTTTTTAAATGGAAACCCAAATTTTTCATGATGAATTTGGACAGAGCATGAAATTCTAAGACCAAATACGCCAAAAAGAAGCATGATTCTGTATTTTGAAATTTTCGAGAAAATCGTACCATTGCCACATCCCCTCAATACTAAAATTTCAATTCGTCCATTTTCACTCAAATATCGCACCATTATTTATTTAATTAAGAGCACACAACAAAAACAGATAAACTATGAAAAACTGTTATAATTTTAGGGCTAACTCATTGTTTTATGGCTACTTGATTTTTATTCGAGCGATTTTCTCGAAAATTTCAAAATACAGTATCATACTTTTTTTAGCGTATTTGGTCTTAGAATTTCATGCTCTGTCCAAATTTATCATAAAAATTTAGGGTTTCCATTTAAAAAAATTATCGCAAACGTCATAACTCAAAAACAAAAGATAATCTAAAACTGACAATTACAGTAAAATACGTCTTATTTAAAATAAAAATGACGTGTTTCGAGATTTCTTTCAAAAACATTTGATAAAAGTTCTATTTAGATGGTTCCAGACTTTACACTCCCACTGTATAGAACTAAATATAACAGGCTGACTAATCTTATGGGAGCAGTTGAAACTAGAATTATTGAACATTTTTACTCTTGCATAAGAAAACAAGTAACGTCTAAACCATAAGTGCTATCTCAACTTTGCATTCAAGGAGAGAAAATTAAAATTATTAAGGACAATAGAGGTGTTGCAAATGAGTTTGCAGGGCAGTTTCAGACAACTTACACCTTGGAACTAAAGGGTGTCATCCCATTTATAGCATCACCACGTACTGAAGCCTCACTCTCTAATATTGAATTCCTACCGAAAAAAGTGAAGAAAATATTTAAAAACTTTTAAAAAAAACACGTCATTGAACTGCAGCGTAACAGAACCTATGCAAGTATTATTTGAAACAAGTCAACTAGGTACCAGAAGTGTGGAAAAAAGCTTATGTTACGCCTCTTTATAAGAAAGGTGATAAACTCTTAGTACTAGGTCAATAAGCCTGATGTCAGTACTGCGTAAATGCACGGAGAGAATTTCTGTAGACAAACTTTTCAAATTTCTTAATCAAAATAATTGTTAATAGATCAACACCCATTCATACCAGGAAGATCTGTGGTCACAAATCTGCTGTATAACCTCAACATCTGGTCCAAGACATACGACCAAAACCTTTTAATGAAGTTCCTAATAAGCAACTTCTAAGTAAACTGGAACACATCGGAATAAGTGGCCAATTACTTAAATGGATTCCATAATTCCTGAGTGGAAGAACCTTCAAGGTGAAAATTGGTTAGGAGCTGTTGGTTAGTTGTCCGGTGATGAATGGAGTTCTGCAAGGCTCACTTTTGGGGCCACTTCTATTCGTTCTGTATATCTCAGACCTTACGTCAAGCATTAACTCACAATGTAGCAACTTTGCTGATGACACAAATATTTTTGGACCACCAGGACCTAATCTACTGAATGATTTAGACAGAATCTTACAGTGAACCCAAAAGTGGCTGTTCCCTTTAAATACAACAAAATGCACCGTCATGCACCTTGGCAAGTCCAACTCACAAACATCATATCAACTTCCTAATGTTGAATTGGAACATTACAACAACAGATGGACTTGGGTATACTTGTGACATACAACCTTAATTTGTTTAATTCGAAAAACGTTCATTAATTTCATACTGTTCTGTTAGTGAAGGTTTTTAAAACTTACATTTGACCGTTACTTGAATGTGGATACCAAATTTACTTGAGCGAGTTCAACGAGGGGCAACCAAACCCCAGAGCTGCATCAAGGATCTGCTGTATGAAAAAAAACTTCGTGTGCTTCAATTACCACCGTTAAGTGTATGTAGAATGAAAGGTGAGCTAACTGAAACTTTTAAAATCCTTAGGACGGTTTAATATTCCTGCCAACACAGTGTTGTGTCGATGTTCTCTTTGAATTTGGTCATTTATGTAAATAAATAAATAAACTTGTCTTATATACCATCCTACAAATACCTTTGGTGGTCGTGACCCCTGTAGAAGGGCATTCCTCCCCTAAATTCAATGGGTTATGCTAGCCACATACCCACACCTCGGGGTAGGAGAGCTCATAGAATTACACATTTAGTTGGTAACAGGCTTTCAGCCTATAGTAAGAGGAAGAGGAAGTATTATTTATGTAAATAGTCCAACTATTATGATGAGACTGAGTATTGTTGGGCATTAAAATTTGTTTTTGTTAACCAACCCCATTCCATTTTAATTTTATTCGTGAATTAAAAGAATCCTGTAGTTACACTTCCCAAACCAAAAATTTTCTTAAAACATGAAGATAGTTGTGAAAATCTGTTTTGTTTAAAAAATATGTGCAAAAGATTTACTGGCCCAACTATTATGAATTTGGGCTCGTACATACCTTGGTGGAACGTTTCATAACAGCCTCGTGCTATAGCTATCCTCGGCGCTATGCGCTTCGGTAATCTATCTTAGCTCTCTGCTGCAATGAAACATTTTCCACCCTTTAATTCTAATATTTTTAAAGTATACTATTTTCGACCGATCCTGTAACATTGACGGAGATGGAGTTATACGGTTTTCTGGTTCCATCAACGATATGACGATTGCATGATATGTACTAAGCTGAAAGTGATATATTGAATTTTATATTAGGTATTTTGAGATAATAAAAGTCTGTGCCAGTTGTTTTTTTAATACCTGATCAGTCTGATAAAGGTCTCTGTAGCATGACGGGGATATACACTGCCTTACGCATAGCACCTTAGCAATACTTTTTTTGCCTGTACACCCACTCTCACAAGCAGCTTCAATCTCCCGATACATTACTTCCTGCAACATATTAGAGTTTTAAACGGGAACAATAATGTAAGTGTGCATTTCCAAAAAGTTTAGTTGTACGCCTGGGCTACAATAGCCTACACATACATTTTTATTAGTTTCTTTGTACGGAAACTCCATGAATGTGTAAATGACTTTATCCATGGCCAGAACCGTGCTCAGCCCCAGGAGGTAAAATAAAAACCTTAGGAACATCTTCGGAAAATCAATGGCTTTCCACCATTTAAAGTGCCGGAAAAATGCGCGCGCACAGTATTTTTCTACCGTCCCGCTCGGGAAGTCCTTGTCTGCGATCCCCACATCCGCACTCCACCCCCCTTGGAAACCGTGCCCAAATCAATCCGGTTTTGCCTGCGCTCTGGCGCCAACCACTTGCTGATTCTAGTATTATGTGCTTTGGTGTTTTTTGGTGAATATCGCCCGTTTTTGCTGCACTTCCGAAGAGCCACCTCCAGAAAGAAGCGAAGAAAGGTAAGGACAATGGGTTTTGGGCCCCTTCGAGGGCCGTGCGAACCGGGGCGCCCGGAATTGTAGGCTCTCGCGGAGGGCCTTTGTTTGCAGCAAACATGCTGCTGTACCTTCTCTATCGAATGCGTGATGTAATTACTCGAATTCATGATCGTGAAACACTTGCGAAAAGTATTTGGGGGCCGTCGACAAGGCTAAGAAACCGGTCTTTTGAATGTCGTCGCCGTAGCGATTTCCGCCTGCCCGATCAAGAAAATTCTGCTACCTGTGGCGCATGAATTTATAATGCGTGTTTGTCTGGCGTTGCCTCTTGGTATCTTCTGGACGAAGGCTTATCAGCTGTCAACGAGCCCAGCGAAATATCCTGCAAACTACGATTATATTGGTTAGGTACACGCCATTCAATTTGGCTATCGATTCGAGTCGTATTATTTTTTAATTGAAATGGTGGGCATAACAAGAGACTAAATACACAAAACATAACTTTATAAGGGGCACATTAAACTATACAGTGTGGTTGTGAAAGGTGAAGACATATATTTTACCACCATTAACTACCTACACAATGGTGAAGAAAAATTTTATGTTTTAAAATGTTTTTTAAACAACCTCTGTGGTATTATGAAAGGAAAATTAATTTTACGTAAAAAAGTTCTCTTGTCATTTTTACCTCAACATAGTCGTTTGTGAGATATACTCAAAAATGTTTTCCAGTGTGGTGTTGCCAATGATACCATGTTAATTATACATATACCGGGTTACTATAAATGAATTTTTTTTTCTTAGGTTGGCACTGTTTATGTTGGTGGCACTGTAAGTCTATGTCAAATTCAAAGTTCGCAGGTTAGGTTTTGCGTCATTCTATGTCAAAACTGACGCAAAACCTAACCTGCTAACCTCGAATTTGACATAGACTTACAGTGCTACCAACATAAACAGTGCCAACCTAATAAAAAAAATTCAATCATTTATAGTCACTCGGTATATAACAAACCTGCAAAACGACTATGTTGGGCCCAAAATGCCAAGAGTACTTTTGTATGTAAAATTAATTTTTCTGTAACAATACAATACGCGGTGTTTAAAAAACGTGGCTTTCGTTTTATTTTATCAAAAAATATTTCTTATAAACTCCTCTTCTTAACTACGCTAATCAAATTAAAACTTTATTACTACTATCAAATTATGACTTCATACAAGTTTAAACAACATATGGAGTGGAAGCCCCCCCCACAATTGGGCGCCAAATTTGATTGGAATTATTGCTATTGGAAAGCCGGTTCTACACAGCTCAATTTAGTTGAAATCAATCATTTTGAATTCTTCTGAGTTTTTAATTTGAAACTTAGAAGACAGGTATCTGCAATCTAGGCTCCTCCCAGTGATTTAAAGTTTCTATACAGGGTTATGCAACAGTGTGGACATTTGCATATATTTTTGATGCCATAGTAAAAAGTTCATAACGAAACATTAATGGGACTTATTACTCTATACTTCTATGCTGTTATTTTTTTTTCCACGACATACTTTTGGCAGCGCTGCCAGCTTTGATTTTTAAAAATTACCCGAGTACTTTTTTCGTCAATTATTATTCCTTTTTAATTTTCTTTACTAATTTACAAAAAAAATGGTTGTGGATGGGAAATTACATGTGTAGAAATTAATCAGGAAGGTATGAACTACATGAAAAACGGTAAAGATTTTTCAAACCATTATTTTGCCTAAAAGATAGATTTTTTTATATGTTACAGCCCATTGGAGATTTATTATTAATTTGTGCAGGGTAAATTAGGGTCTACTAGACCTCGTTTAACGAACATGCAGGGTGAGAAAACACTAGCGATATTTGCATATATTTTTGATACCATACGCCGGTACAGCAAAATAGTATATTACCTATACTACGAGTTTTATAAGAAGCATTTTGTAGCACGCGCGGGTTTAGGGTACAATGAGCGAAGCGAGGGGATGTCCTAAAAGAGTAAGTGCGACAAAATGCCTTATAAACGAGATATCATACAGTATTTTATCTACTTTGCCGCTTTTTTAAACAAAAAAAGTAATTTTCAAAATCTAGGGAATTTCGCTGCAGTTGGCAACATTGTGCGGTGCAATAAAGGCGGCTATTGACAGTTCGATATGTACACGCAGCGAAGTACCTATGGTTGCCAACGTTAAAAAATTAATTACTCTGTTTTTAGTATTTTTATTATCGCTTTTCGTCTATTACGATACGCAAAGTAGATAAAAATGGGGCCCACTGCTCTACAGTTCTGTGCAGTCAATTGTTTTTTTTTTGCGATACACGGTTTTGCCTGCGCCGCCATGTCTGATTTTTTAAATTACACGGATACTTTTTTCAACAATTCCCAACGATTCAATTTTTCATGCTCTTCATTCATTCTTTAAAACATCATAGTTTTAATTGATTGTTTTTAAATGTTTGTAATTGTTTGGATATTATTAACAAAAACATTACTGTCCTGACAATTTTGTGATAGCTAAAATGTCTAAAGATTTTAATTGCTTTTTGTTTCTTGGTCCATTTCTGCCTATATAATTAGGAATTCCTGCATTTACGTTAAGTTTTTCTATTTTGGTGAGAACATTTCCCATCCATGACTATAATTTTTTGTAAATTCATAGAGAATTAAACAGGGAATCAGAATTGATACAAAATTACTCGTTATTTAAACAAATTCAAGATGGCGGTGTTGACAAAACAGTGTGTCGTGAAAAAACAGTTGACTACACAGAACTGTACAGCTGTGGGTCCCAATAAAGTTTTGTAATAAAATGTTTTTGCTGTAGCGTATGGTATCAAAAATACATGCAAATATCGCTAGTATTGCCTCACCCTGTATGTTCAGTAAACTAAGTATAGTAGACTCTAATTTAATCAATCTCCGACGGGTTTTAACATATTCATATATGTTTTGTAAATTTACCGTTGGAGGGCCGCCTGCCACTTTTAAATTTGGCCTTTTAGGGAAAAACATTTGACAAGTCTTCATATTTTTTAACCGTGTGTGGCACAAATTACCAATATAAAGTTTTAAAACTCAACTCTATGGGATTCTTTTTGGCTGTATTCTCAGTCCAAAGGTCCAAAGTACATAACACTTTTTCCAGAGTTAAAACCAGAGCTTTTTCTAACGCCCTTAACTTCTTTGCTACATGTTATTTCCATTGATCTGGTGTTTACCATTTTTTTAAACAAGGATCATAGTATGAGGCCTTTAATAATCACTATAAATAACTAATCACTATCACTGCATACAGGATGTCCGCTAAAAGTGTTGCGAAAATGTGCATACAGGGCGACGCAACACTAACGATATTTTATATATTTTGAATAACCATACTCTACAAGAAAAACAATTGTTATAAAACTTTAAAGGAACCCACTGCTCTACTGTGCAGCAACTGTTTTTCACGGCACACTGTTTTGTCAGCGCCGCCATCTTGATTTTTTTTTACAACAGACTGATACTTCATCAATTCTAATTCTCTTTTTGATTCTCTTAATGAATCTATTAAAACAATCATAATTTTGGATTTTTTTCTCAAAAGTTTTATAAAAATAGTTGGGGTATTAATAAATACTGTCGTGACAATTTTGTCAGTCAACGCCTACTTGGTTCATTATATAATTAGCAATTCGTGCATTTACGATCAGTTTTTTCGATTTTGGTGAGAAAATTTTCCATCCACGACTACGATTTTTTATAAATTCATAGAGAAAATTAAAAATAGAATTAGAATTGATAGAAAAATTACCTGTATCATTTAAACAAATCTAAGATGGCGACGCTGATAATTCAGTATGCCGTGAAAAAAACTCAACGATGAAAACTAAGCATAAAAGTTCCTACATGTGATCAAAATTCTTTGTTGTCTAAAAAATATTTTAATTTGTTTATATTTAAACCAAATTTAGTATATGCAGTACACTTGGATAGGACCTCGTAACATGTGATTTCTTTGTGAGGTAAATCATTTGTCTCTTCGATTTTTTTGTTATATGTATCTCATAGTTTCTTGATGAATTTGGTTTTCAAATTCAATGAAATTGATCTTGTTAAATTTGTAGTGCTGATTACCTAAATCGTCGCTGTAGGTTAATTGTAGAGCTTGATATCACATTTTAAAGGATTCTAAGTGTACGATGTACCGAAGTTGGCTTAAATAGCTGCACTAATAAGGAATTATGATAAAAAGGCGACATTTAAAAAAAACTTCTATATCGAAAACCAAGAATTTTTGTCTTCATGGCTGAGTACCTATATATCCAACTTTTCGGAACGCCTTAGCGGATACCCTGTATGGTAAAAAGTAGCAGTCGTTCATTCCATACGAATAGAAACAATTTTCGATTAGGTGGAAAGTAAATCATTGGTGTATCAAATGCGGTACTGCAACCTGTTTATATGTATAATTGTATTTTCAAGCTTGTAGAATTAGGGATTAATAATTTGTCTAAAATTAAAAATTGTATGAAACTTGCACGGTTGCTGTCTTGATATGAAATTAATGCAAGTGTAAATGCGATCTTAGATAGCGTAAAGGTGTAAAACAATATGAAACAAAACACAAACGCAGCGTCCTTAATAATAATTAATTAATATCGCTGCCGACTAACGATTGTTGTACTTATAAACAAGTTTAATGTCTGTTAGTTGAAGTTTGAAGTGTAATTTTAAGTATAAAATAATGTGCCGATGCCTGTTTTGAAAATGCATGGTCGAGAAATTCGCGGGAGACACACGTTTAAAGAAGAACTAAGGCTCGAGCTAAACAATGAGTGGGGATCTCTGAATGCGTGCATTTGGGTATGATTTTTCCATTTAATTTCTACATTTCCAGTGCTACTTTTAATTTAACTAAAGTTTAAGATACGGAGCATTATAAATTATTTGTGCAGCAGCGCCATGGCAACGCATTTTATACTATTGCTTAATCTAACCTCACTTTTGTGCCGTGTTACTAAGACTAGACGAGATTATAAAATAAACCGTTTAAAAATCGGTTGAATTTCGCGGTGCGGCTGTTTTCGGGCGAACTCGTCGGGAAGTGCGCGCGATTCTGCGTTCATTGATCGGGCCCCACCACGGCCCCTCCGCGACCGCAAACCGGGGTAGTTGAGCTTGCACCCCAGGCGGGCGTTGTTTCGAGCACTCCACGGGCCGCAAAGCTCGATGAATGTGTGTCAGTTAATGTAAGCTCGTTACTCTTTGCCTCGTGCAGTGCTTTTTATGTGAGAGGTCCACAACAGCCAGCAAACTGTGGGGCGCCGGGGCTTTCTTTCTTCCTCCCCAAGGAATGTATTACCCGGTAAGTGCGAACGTCGCTTTTAGACTTGGGGCCTAGCCGTCCTCTCTGTGAGAATCGTGCGCTATTCTGAGAAAAGTTGCTCATCTAAATGATGCGATGCATCCCAGTGGCGTGCCTTCTTTAATTATTAAATTGGGAAAAGTTGAACCAGAACATCTGCTTGTACCCGCCGCGCGCAGTGGCGTTCGTCGCTGTTATAAATGCGGCCCCTTAATTGTTAAATTGGCTCGATTGAAGCGGAATGTGAACATCTGCTTGCTTGTTTGTCGCATTGATACCAGGCTAATAGCGTTTTTACAAGTATTTTTAATAATATATTTAGAATTAAGCATTCTTCGTTCAGTGCTTTCCAGAGCCTCCTCGATATTAAAGCCCTAGTAGCTTTATTGAAGGAGGCAATCTCTCAATCCTAATCAACGCTTTAAATTTGTGTACTTTATCATTATTTCCTATTTGCTGTGTAAACAGGAGCCAACGAGCGGCCATGTGAGTTCAATACGGTCGCTGAACAAACAGGAATCGAATTGAAAACGTCATAAAACAAAGCATGCGAGCTCTGAAAGCACGAACGTTCCCCGTGCCCCCTAGTCTGATGTTTTTATGTCGTTCGTCGTTGATCCACGATGGTTTTGACATCTGGAGCCCAAATTGCGTCTGGTCTCTGTCGCTGCGCACCGCGTCACTGTAATCGTTTACTAACAAGATCAGAGTTATCCGGTTACCAATTGCGGCCCTTTCAAAATACGTATGCCGAGAAAGTCGGCTCGTTTCAAGACCAAGGCTGCAGGCGACACCCAAATTTTCATAGTGACCTAGCAAGATCAAGGCCTTGGGGATACTGACCGAAGGGCGATTTCCTCTGAATTGCGTAAAGCATCGGCCCAAGTCTCATCAACCGGCAGGAATTCCCGACGTCCTTGCGGCGGGTGGCGCAAGATGCTCAAAATCGTTTTCCACCCTCCACCTTTTATTTCATCTCCTGTAGGCGTCCCCGCCCCGCGCGCCCGCCACCCACACAGGTTGAGGGTGTGTGCACACCCTTCTGCAATCGCTATTTCCAGGGGCTGCATCTTTGCTGCTCCGCCGTGGCATAAATTGTAGGATTTGTGCCCGGTTGCGGCAGAAAGGTCACGTTTTAATCTCAGAGCGCGTTGTTTATCTCTTGTTTTTCAGAGGTTTTTATTCGAACTTTAACCTATCATTTCTCCGGTTTTGTTTGCTTGAGTTGGAGTTCGGAGCGGGGATGATATGGGTTTTTGTCCCTAGGGCTGCGTAGGCTTCGCCTGGAATTTTCGAATTCGACGGCTTTGTGAAGACTCGTGGGCGTGCGAAATGGGGGATTTTCAATGCCTTTATGACTTTCGGTTCTGCTTTGTTCGAGTTTAGATTGGATTTCGGCTTAGACTGTATCGTCTTGCAGCTCGATATGTATAATTATTGAAATACATATATTGTTTTTTCTGCGAACGCGCTATTTTATTGCTTGACTGTTGCGTAGTTTTAATAATATACAGGGTGTTTCGTATCGTTATATTCAAATTTTAGGAGCATAAAGTAGACTTAATTCTAAGGCTAAAAACACAAAAGTGGTAGGTCGATCTTTATTCGTTCTGAAGTTACAGACTTTCGAAATTATAAACCACAAACAATCAGATTTAAGTTCACAAACGAAACTAAAACTTTATCATTAAAATCATAAAATCCAGGTTGCTGTGGAACAAGTCTGAATATTAATTTTAAAACTTTAGTTTGGAGTTACAGGATGCCCAACAATAACGAGAAAACTTTCATAAAGTAAGAAGTGTCACTTCATCCATCGTCATGAGAGCACAAGCTTGTATTCAGCAAGGTGGGGGCATTTTGAAAATATCATTAATAAAAAAATTAAGTTTTTGTTTAATTTATGAACTGAAATCTGATTGTGGTTTATAATTTCAAAAGTCTGTAATTTCAGAACGAATAAAGATCGACTTACCACTTTTGTGTTTTTTAGTCTTAGAATTAAGTCTCCTAGTTAATTTTTAAAAAATGGCTTGGATGTTTTAAAAAAAAAATGAAGTTAAACCTAAAAAATCTCAAAAAACAATGAACAAAAACACCAAATTATGTATGTACTATTTAGGAATTTGTGAACTATCACACCAATACAGTAAATAAAATATCACACGGCGAATTACGTTTTTACATAATGTAGATAATATGAACATAAATAAAATATAAATTCAGCAAATACGAAAGAAGAAAACACATAACATTGTCCTGTGTAATTTTGTTACTAACATCAGTTCAATATGATCTGTTTTTAACGCATTCTCATCTTAGCAAAATTTACAATTCTCGTTTATTGTATGTAGAAGAGAAGCATCAACATTTTCAGAAGATGAAGATTATTCATTATTGGGACTCGATTCTTATTACCGTACTATATTCTTATTACCTATTAATAAAAATACTGCATAGTTTAACGTCTTGCGTTTTTGTTAAATAAGACTGAAAAATAATAAATATTCTAATTCTGATATTTTGATATTTATGTATATAAATAACATATATAACCTAAAGACCTAAACCATTGCATAACTGTCACTTGTTATATTATGAATAGACAATGGTCTCCTGTGTAAAACTGCAAGCTTGCAACCTTGAACGATAAATAGCTTCTTTATATGAATTGCAAGTCTGCAACCTTGAACACACGTGGCTTCCTGTCTCACGCTCCCTTTTAGAGATAACGCTTATCTTAGCTGATTAGGCATAGTATATATACTAGTAGCTTGCACTTCTAAGTTAAGCTCCAGTCAGTCGATAAGTTCCATTGTGTTCGTATCATAGCTAGATGTAAGAAATTGTCCGGCGGCTAGCTGTGTGCTTCCAATGTTATATTTCATTGTAAAATAAAAATAAACGTTTTTTAAAAAGTCGTTTCGGCGGCCTTTTAATAAAACTGGCGCAGTCGTTCGGATTTGTGGAGGAAAACCTGGAAAACTACAAACATCGAGTCGACCAGCAACTTTCCTTGAGGTTCAGCTCTTTGCCGCAAATCGAAACCTACCACCCAGCGGATCTTCGGACATCTCCAACAGGGACAAACATCGCCCGATCGTGAGAAGCGCCCGTCGACCCAGCTCCTGCTCCTCCGTGGTTATTGGAACCATCTGGTCATTGGGACCACTCTTGATCATTGGGATCAGTCTCTGGTATTGGCAACGTCAACAACGACGACCCCAGGACAACTTTTGGATAACGCTCTAGCGCAAAGCTGGACTATCCAAGTCGGACTTCAGGACCTCTGTGCAGGCCAGCCGACATCAATAGGATCGACGCATCCTTTTTGAAGACAACAGGACGTAGCTTGATCGCACGCCGTTCGTCAATTTTAACGCACAATGTAAGTGCATATTTTTATAATAATTTTCAAGCTTTAGAGAAAAAGCAAAGGTATATTTTAAAGGCAACAAAGTAACGACTATTAAAGCGTTCGCCTAAGTAATAATTTTCAAAGTTTTAAAGAAAAAGCAAAATAATTAATTTTAAAGGCAACAAAGTAACGTAATATAATTTTCAAAAATAATTATTAAAGCGTTCGCCTAAACAACAAAGTAAAAATTTTAAAGGCAACAAAGTAACGTAATATAATTTTCAAAAGTGATAATTATTAAAGCGTTCGCCTAAAACAACAAAGTTAACTAACATAAAGTTTTAAAATTATACTAACATAGTTTTAAATATTTATTTATAAGTCCAGGCAGAACGTAGTAAGCCAGACCAATTGCTGCACATACTAGGTGTGCTTAATTTGCATTTGTGCTTGCGTTCTTGCGCGTAGGTACCCCTGTTAAACATCCCCTAGTCATTAAACTGTTTACTAACATAAATAAAAATTAAAAATAAGTGAAACAAATAAAGCAAAATTAATTTTTGTCTATAAAATTTTTATGTTTAGATCACTATTATCTTGAATCATTAGTTAAAACACCTGTAATTATATTTTGAAACAATTGTAAAAATTTTATGTCACGAGATCGATCACGCTCACCAAGGAATTCTATCCCTAGAATTTTATTTTTAAATAATTTTGGGTTGTTACAACAAATATGGTTGATCAAAACGCATCATTGTTTCCCCCACATTTTAATGTAGCTTTATTAAATGAAATTCCCACATATGATGGTAATCAAGCCACTCTTTCGGAATTTATCAGATCCGCAGAAATCATTGCAACTAAATTTTGTACAGAAAATTTAAACGATTATATCAACCAAGTAATTTTAAATTCGATAAGGAATAAATTAAAAAGTCAAGCGTTAGAAGTAATCACAGGTTACGAGTATGATACTTGGAAAGACTTAAAAAATGTCTTAATTGAAAATTTTGGCGACCAAAGGTCAGAATTGAATCTCTTAATTGATTTAACTAAATTAAAACAGAATAAAGACTCTCCCATAGAATTTTTCAATAAAGTTAGAACTCATTTAGCTATTTATAATTCAAAAGTTTCTCTGAGTCAAGAATCAAAAGATATTATCACTCATAAATTAAAAGCTAACAAAGATTTAGCACTTCGCACTTTTACAAGTGGACTAAATGAAAATTTAGGAAGCTTCGTAAGAAGTAGAAACCCAACTTCACTAGAACAAGCCTTAAGCATAGTAAAAGAAGAAATTGATATCAGATATTCTCAAAATCAAAATAATTTTCAAAGTCAAAAATTAAACAAACCAAATTTAACTTCCAATATTCAAACACGAAATTCATATGAACCTAAATTTAATAACCCAAATTTTATGCAAAGACCATTTCAACAAAATCGAAGTAATTTTAATCAAAATCCCAACTATTTTAAAAGTCCAACAAATTTTAATAATCCTAATAATTCTAGAATAACTCAAAATTCAAGCTTTAATGCATTTGCACCAAAACCAAATTTTTCACCAACAAATAAACCAGAACCTATGGACTTTAGCACTATAAAAAGACCAGCTACTCAACAATCAAATTTCCCCAATAAATATCAAGCAAACTCTCAAAACGTTAATAGAAATTTTAATCATTTAAATTACCATCAAGAAAAACCTCCGGATGAGTATGAAAACTTAGCCGAAAATTTATTTGAAAATGGAGAATTTTCAACTCCAGAAAATTTTAACGAAAACCCTCAGGAATATTTTGACCCTGACAATTTTCAGGATACAACTGAAAATTACGAATCACAAGATTTAGACCATACTTACGATTATTTCGAATATCCAGATCCAAACGATACTGTAAATTTTCATTAAGAGCCTCGGAAAAGAATATTTTAACTTTTAATATAAATCCAAAATCAAACCTTCCTTATATTATAATTCCCGCCACCGGCGATAAACTTTTAATAGATACAGGTAGCTCACAAACAATAATTTCTCCAGAATTTGTACAACAACATTTTCCAAATTATATTTATGAAACAGAATTTGAGATAGTTACATCTCATGGAATTTCTCAACATAACTTAATTGCAGATTTACCCATTCCTAATCTTTTTTATAAAAACGGAACACATACGTGTTATTTATTCAATTTTCACCAAGACTATATAGGACTTATTGGATCCGACTTACTTTCAAAATTATCCGCACGAATAGATTATAAATGGATGCACATTCAGACAGAAAGAGCTACGATACCATTTTATTACAACCCGTAAAAATTAAACAAAAAAAGTGAAACTAATGTAATTTTTCAAAACCTAAAAATTAAGATTTTTATTTTTCTCAACAAAACCTACAGTTAACCCTGTGTACAGAACTTTTCGTAAAATTTATCAGCATAAAAAAAATGTAACTAAAATAACTCCAAAATTAAAATTTAATGAAAAAGGCATGACTAAGCCTTCAGCAATTGAAACCATACAATAATCAATTTAAAACAAGCGTAATTAATACTTTAAATGAAATACAAGAAATTAATATTTATAATCCTTAATCTTATAAAAATAAAAATTATGAGCTCAACAAAAATCAGTCTATCAGATTTAACAACTTTAATATAAAAGCTTCAAACATTAAAAGTATTTTAGATAATTAATTTAAATAACAATTTTTTAACAACTTTAATATAAAAACTTCAAACATTAAAAGTATTTTAGATAATTAATTTAAATAACAATTTTTTAACAACTTTAATATAAAAACTCCAAACATTAAAAGTATCTTGGATAATTATTTTAAATAACAATTTAAAAAAAAAAAACAATTTAAGACTAAAATCAATGCACATATAATTTCAAAACTGACGAAAAGTCAACTCATAAGGTTTAGTAATTCAAACATAAATTTGTAAAATATTTAGATTATATAGCTCCTTCTAAAGTAGGAATAAAACCAGATTCATCTAAAAATTCAACAATCAAAATTTCCCAGCACCTAAAAATCGAAATAAAACCATTTTTAACCAAATAGTCTATTATAGAAAATTTATCAAAGACTTTTCCAAAATAACTAAATTTTTAACCGTGTGTTTAAAGAAAAAATAAGATTGTTCACACCCTTGAATTTTTGAAAAACTTTAAGTATTGCAAATAAATTCTAATAAATAAATCAGTAACTTTAAGTATCAAAAGTATTTTAAAAAATAACATCTTAAGAAAGAACTTAAGACTAAAATTATTTAAATCAGAAAAAACTCAAGTAAAAAATTATATTTAACAAACAAACAATATTTAACAAACAAACAAGGCCTAAGCTCGTATTTACAATTTTAATAATCACAATATTTCTCGCGTTAAAACTAAATGTTCATAGCAACATACCTTTATAATTGATATTGCTAAAAGAAAACAAAGAAAAATATTTACAATTTTAATAGTTACAATATTTCTCGCGTTAAAACTAAATGTTCACAGTAACATACCTTTATAATTGATATTGCTAAAGGAAAACAAAGAAAAACCTTTACAACAATTTAAAATTAAATTCAAATTCAGAAAAATCAAACATTTCAATTAAATGAAAAAGTATTTGTTAAAACAAATTTCAGAAGTAAAAATGAAATTTAAAATTAAAACCAATTCGGAAAAATTGAACATTCCAATTAAATGAAAAAATATTTGTTAAAACAAATTTCAGAAGTAAAGTTGAAATTCAAAATTAAATCTAATTTAAGAAAAAAGGAAATATAAAACACCCTGACTAAAAGGAATTATTGCTCTCCCTTTTTTCAGAATAGAGGGTAGTACTCTTCATCGCCTGTACCCTGCTGACTCAATCACTAGTTATACAGAGCGATATTATTATTAAAAATTTAAAAGATAATCCTGGATTATATCCTCTAAACTTAGGAAACGTAGTGCTTAAACAAAGCGAATGGACGCTTATTAGAAATGTAGACTATACTCCTATATTTGTTAATTATGACACACTTAGAATTAATTTAATGAAAATAATACCGTTACTTGAAAATAAAAGTTACGTTATTGAATATACAAAATTTAAAAGAATTGACGATGTTATTATCAATCATAACAATTTACTCATAATATTAAAACAATATCTTGAAAAAGCAGATAAACTCTTAAGTCAATTATTTCCTGATGTTAAACACAAAATTAATAAGAGAGGAATTTTCGATGGACTTGGATCCGCTTTCAAATTTTTAACTGGAAACCTCGACGCCAACGATGGAGTCAGATATGAATCTATGATTACTAAACTACAAGAAAGCGATAAAATTCAAAATGACGTTATATTAGAACAAACTAAAATTTTAAATGATACCATCTCAGTAATCAATGATATAGCAAAGAGTCAAGAATTATTAGACAGAAATATAAATAAAATAATTTTACAAAATGAGGAATTAGGCAAAAATCTCGCTACATACTCCTTAAAAACAGTCTTGCTAGAAGCAATTCAATTTTTACAACTACTTATTAACACTTGTTTGGAACTAGAAAATGCATTAACTTTTGCCCAAAATCAACAGATGCATATGTCATTAATTGATAATGACGATTTAATTGAAAATCTAAATGAAATTTCGACGTATCTCAATAGCATATCAGAAAAAGCTTTAACTATTCCATATCCTGCAGAGTTACAGTATTTACATTTATACGAGTCAATTATCATTACAAAAGTTTATCAAGTTAAAAACAGAATTACATTTATATTCGAAATACCTCTTACTTCCAAAACTAACGATTATCAAATGATACAATTAATACCATTTCCGATTTTTATCCAAAATTATCAATTTCGTATGATTATACCTACTTATAGTACTTTATTATTTAACGTTAAAAACAGCATTCCCATTGAAATAAGTCATTGTAAACTTATAACTTTAGACACCTACTTTTGTAATCAAAATAACTACTTTGAAATCCCCAACGACAAATTGTGCGAAACACAACTTCTGTCATTTAATAAAAATAAAACATGTATCCCTTATTTATTCAATTTAACAGAAATCAAAATATCACAAATAAATCCTGCGACATGGTTAATATCTTCCCCATCTGAAGCAATATTGGACGTCAAATGTAAAAATCAGAATTTTAGAAAAGGAATATCTGGCACTAACCTCTTACACCTCAGTTCAGACTGTCTTGTTTCAATAAATCAAAAACACATGTTATTCACCGCAAAAAGAACCTCAAATGAAATTGTTAATTTAAAAATTTCAAACATTGACCGCTTAATAATTCCTGAATCAAACCACATAAATGTTTCAAAGATTGACTTGATACCTCTTGACACCCAGAAATTGGTTGAGGACCGAATTAAACTTAATAAATATGAAAATTTGTTAAAACCTGTTAATTATATTAAATCTGATAATTTAAGTGTGTCTGCAATTATATTTACTCTGTGTACTATTCTTATGTTAATAATTTTTATATTGTATTTGTATTATAATAGAAACACAATGAAGATTAAACTTATTAGATTTTTAAATAAAGATTTTGAACCGGTTAACGTAAATGCATAAGTTTAATTTTCTTTTCTCTTTGTAAGTTCAATGGAGGCATATTTGAATACCACCCATTGAACATTTTATCGGCGGACGTGTTATATTATGAATAGACAATGGTCTCCTGTGTAAAACTGCAAGCTTGCAACCTTGAACGATAAATAGCTTCTTTATATGAATTGCAAGTCTGCAACCTTGAACGCACGTGGCTTCCTGTCTCACGCTCCCTTTTAGAGATAACGCTTATCTTAGCTGATTAGGCATAGTATATATACTAGTAGCTTGCACTTCTAAGTTAAGCTCCAGTCAGTCGATAAGTTCCATTGTGTTCGTATCATAGCTAGATGTAAGAAATTGTCCGGCGGCTAGCTGTGTGCTTCCAATGTTATATTTCATTGTAAAATAAAAATAAACGTTTTTTAAAAAGTCGTTTCGGCGGCCTTTTAATAAAACTCGCGTCAATTATCTAAAAGGTTGACCTTTCTGATAGAATGTTTTTACATTGGTACATTTGAAATTTCTAATTAAAGTAATACCTCATCGTCAATTAGAACAGTAAGGATATTTAGTTTAACCACCATAATTAGAATAGAAATTGCGTCTTAAAGGAGCTGCAGTACTGAGGCAAAAATAGAAAAACACGGTATTTATTTTTAATTTAAATGACAGAAACAGTAATCTTGGTGGAAATCTCATGTTTTGGAATCGGCGCGGGTAGTAGTTTTCGATATAATCGAACATAATAATTTATGGATGTCATATTGCCACCTTGGATATATTACTTTCCTTTTCCACTAACACCATGAATAGGGTGAGTAAAACTGGGCGAAAATAAAGAAGAATTGCCTGTAAGGTGTTTGGGGAACCATATCAATAATCACAGTAACCTCCAAAGCTTTGATTGTAGAGATAGAGTTATTTAGTTATTTTTCTTAGTACACAATATTATACAACGCTATCTACTTCTGTAATATTTTATGCAATAATCTATAGGTAGCAAACACATCAAAAGTCATTTAATAACCACCTACAAGTTCTTTTAACAGCATCGTTGGATATTAGCGTTAAAGTGTACACATACTTCAACGTCCAGAACATAAAAAACACGCATGGCTTTAGTAACACCCTAGAGAATCGCTAGACATGCAATGGGAGGCTACTAATGCAATTTATTTGAATATGTTTGCTCACCATTTCGGTTCACATATGACCGAGTTTTACAGCTTTATGGCACTTACTACTACCTACTAAAATAACATATTTTTACGAAGATAGTAAATATTTGCAAAAAATAATCACGTATCAACCCCAATCATCTCTTGCTGCGTTATTAAATTTGAAGTTAGAAACATAGGTATTTCAATCATTTTATTTTCATTGTGCATATTTTTCTTACTACAGAAAAATGGTTGTATGTTCTTGTGGCATTCATGATGAATAAAAGCATTTAGCACCAGATAAGCAAATATCGAGCAATATCAGATACAGTTATATATCTTCTAATAAGAATTAACAAAAGATATAACTTAGAAGAATCAATAGAACAGCTATGTGAAGAAATTAAGTAAGCAAAAAAAATGCAGAAAGCTGTCTACACTATAGTGACAAGGAACTTCAATGCCAGCCTTGGAAGACAAAATTACAGGGGATATACGATGGAAAATGTTCTGTCTAAGAAGAAATTGTACTGCATGAATACGTTTTTCAAAAAGCCAGTCCAGCGAAAATGAACGTGGTGCAGTCCAGACAAAAAAGTAAAAAACAAAAACGACTATATCCTCTCTAACAAAAAGCATATTGTTAAAGACCTATCCGTTTTAAACATATTTATACTTGAAATGACCACAGGTTAGATACATACAAATAAATACTAAACAAGAAAGACAAAAATTTATAAATAAAAAGAGGGGCCCAACAATAGATGTACTAACACAGAAAAAAGACGAATATCAAAGAGAACTTAAAAAGAAATTAGAACTAGTAGAGAACCTTCATGAAATTCAAATAAATGAACTGTCAGAAAAAACAACACAAGAGATTCAAATAAAAAGAAAAATATGCGCCAAGATTAAAATAAAAGAAATTAAGTTCGGAAACTGTAGAATTAGTAAAATAAAGGAGACAACTCAACCGACATGATCTAGAATATAATTAAAATAAAACAGGAGTTAAAAAGAAGATACGGACAGACTTAAGAGCATACAAAACATAACAAATAATGAAAACCATTAAAGCAAACAAGACGATGAAAGTGCTGAGATCAAATTTGTCAACATGTTACAGCCGAAAACGGTCTCTAGCAACCAAAACAATGCACCACGTTGGGCTGCCAGCTTATTACAGCCACAACATGGTTCTAAACTACAAAAACACCAATTGGTTCAAACGTAAATACTCTTAACGACATAATCGGTAGATTTCACCAAATTCGCAGTCCTAATTCCCGTTACGATGGGCTGTAACACAAGGGTCCGGCTTCAGGGATAGTCAGCAAGAAGGGGCGGGTTCTACCTTAGGATTAGGGCGGCAGTTCGGTAAGCGTGCTAAAAGATGTTAATTAATCGAGAAGCAACCACTTTCAGGCGAAATCGGTAAAATCAGCAACACAGGTAGGCCCACTTTGAAAGTGGAAGGAAGTGGGCCCAGCTTTCTACTTCTGGCTTGACACAGCTTGAGGCGGCGACTGCAACAGCTGAACAGAGCCTACCTTTCGTTACACTTGCTTACAATCATCTGAATTCCAAATATGCATGCAAACATCAATAAAAACACAAGTAATTAACAATGATTGAAATAGTAAATATGTGAATGGCAATGAACATGAACTTGTTTATTCGTTACTGTTAAAAATTCTATGCGGAAGGGGGTAGTCAAGTTAAATGGCGACGTTTAAACTAAACACAGCGGTAAAATGATAATCAAACGACACGGTTACATTCCAAACAGCAAAGACTAAATTCTGCAAAAAGGAACTAGGTTACATGATCAAAACTATCAACAATCACTCAAATAGTGACGCAACAACAATGCTTATTTAAACTTACAATGCAAAACAACATACTAACAAGAAAACTTAACGGTATTGTTCAACATCTCACGATTTAAATCAACCAATGGCACAATTTGCCAAGACAACACTTTAAAAATTACTTCACTGTAAATGTATAGGCGATACAACGATTAACAAGTAACAAATATATTGTGTAAGAATCCAGATGATCTAAACTGATGTCCAATGCAGCTGCGGATCGCACCTCAGCCAATGCCACGAAAAGAACAACAGGGAAACTGCATAAGAGCGGTATTCAAACAGGTGTGACGACACTAAATCCCCGGGACGGGAAGAGTGACGCACCTTACGGCAGGTAGATTCGGTACGGCAATTCGTGACCTCACTACGATGATGATTTAGCACAAACGAGTTTTTCACTTAATAATCCGCTTCATGCGTAAATTTGCAGTTGCATGACTCCACGACACAGAATAAACCTTGGCTAAACATTTCACGACACTTGACACAGGGGCTTGACGACAGCTAACATACAGCTTCATTAATTTTCGATTTTAGACGAGGCCAAAGCCTCTCCGGAATCAACGACCCACACCTCTGAACGTTCTTAGTATCGGCCGCTGTGTGATGCTTTTGCCTAAGATGCAGGGACTAAATGAGACCACGCAGGCTGACTTAAATTCATTCTTTATTCCATTCATAGCATAGGGTTTCCACTGGACGAAATGACGAAACATGATTCAGCTTATAAAGGAGATTCACAGGTAAGTCATGCAGTCGCCTTTACTGGAACTAGGAACTCGTTAAAAACGCGACAAGAGCAGGATGGCGTCACCCAGATGGTATTCGAGAACAGAGCCTAATTCATACCACGCCGTCATAGACTTGAATTGATTTTAAACAGCCTACAAAACGTTAGCATTTAAAATGAGCGGAAATAAGGATCGTATGGAGTAAAATTTTGAGCCCTCGCTGAACTTTTGCTCTAGGCTTGGCTGAACTGAGAAAAGGATTAAAATCGACGCTAAAATTAGTCGAAAAAGCGCAAAAGAGCGAAAATACAGCAAGTTTCCTCACAAACAGGCAAACAGAATATCTTGAATTTTAAGAATAAAGAAAGAATATTGGTAAACGATAAAAGATCTATTGCAAACGTAATCCAGCAATTCTATAGAAACCTATATATATATCAACAATACCACAGCCACAAAGTCAGTTAAGAAACATTCTAAATGTGGGATCTGTAGAGCTACCTGAAATCGCCATATCAGAACTGAAACATGCTTTCAGACAGATGGAAAACAGGGAATCTCCCTAAGATGATCATATAACAACCCAGAGGCTGAAATTAGGCGGGACCGAGCTTACAAACGCTATAAAAATTTTACTTAAAGTAGTACAAAGTGTAGAAATATGTAGAAATGATACTCTTATACAAAAAGAGTGATAATACAACCATTGAAAATGATCGTCCTACTAGCCTGCTCTCACATCTATATAAATTACTAACAAAAACTATAAAAAATGGATTAACAACAAAACTTGACTAATATCAGTCCCTCGAACAGGCAGGCTTTCGCAAAGGCGAACCTACCTTTCGAAGAACTCACTTGAACAGCTAGCCAAATCCCTTTTACAACTGAAAAAATACATACACAAATCGCATGCACAATATCGAAAAAAACCACAGTAAACAAACATGGAATGTATTAGCAGAATACTTAAAAATGCAAAAGTTTTTAAATAAAATTATGAAATGGGTTAGTAAAGGGTAACTGGTTAAATTGCGTAACGTCTTAAACTGCTAAATGCGCGGTAAACTTGACATTAATTACTGGAATGACTGACGAACGATATTAACATTGAATTACTCAAAACACTGACTCAATAAACAGCAATAAAAGGCGGTATTCCACTAAACATGGTACAATTGCAACACATACTTTAAATGCTACTCCATAAAGTTGAATAGTACTATATAGTCGGACGGTAATGGGCTAAACTGTCACGTAAACAACTATGAAAGGTTTAGTAAACGCAAAGATACACACAATGAATGTAACAATGACTGCAACGTCACGCAAATGGTTAAAACTTCTGCTGTAAAGCTACTACAGTATAACGATACCTTTCAGAAGCTTGGTTTAGCTATAAGCGATGTTCTATGCTACTGCACACGGTCCCTTTCCAAACACTGCAGAAGACACCTCAGGGGACTGCACCAAATCAACGGGAAGCGGCTGGCCGACGCGGGACGAAACCATGGGAATTATCCACTACTGAAGGCGAAATCAAAGCCCGCTGCGGAAAATTGGCAGAACGTTAAGGAACGGTAAACGGGAGCTTCGCAAAACATGATAAGCCCATACTGGGTCTTCACTGAGAGTCAGCCAAACGGCTTTTTAGGGGTTTCCGCCCTACGATGCGAAAACTCCAAGGCTCACAACGGTAAATAACAACGTTAAGATCGCCCAACAACCAACGCTACCACGTGTAGGACAATGAGTCCATGAAATGCGGAACACAAAAATTGTGTCACAACGACAGGGGTTCCAATAACGGGACTAAAACATACGGAACACGCATACACCAAGGGAACAAGACATTAGCCCGTAATCACACAACAAACAAACGTATAGCCTCGCCTACGTAACCCCGAACGGGGTGCGGCGGAACAAGAACTTCCAAGTCACGTCTTACTCCTTGCAATTCCGGGTCAAGTCTGACCAAAAAGCGCGCGGACCACCTCGCACTCGACAAGCAGTGGGAGCAAAACCTCGTACTTGCTCTCTGGAACACACCGCAATTGTTTCTGCCTCAGAACATAAGCGCTTCTACAACGAATTCACGTCTGAAACTGTTCGATAAGAAATGCGTGCGCGGCTTTTCTAGCCAATCGATAATACAGAATGGGTGCGTTTAAAACTGTTGACTGCAAGCGAATAATTAGTCATATACAGGCGGAATCATAATTTGAAATCCACAAAATTATGCTAACTAGCTGTACGTCCGTAACAATTCAAAATGTCCTTACAACATGCCAAACGGAGAGTGTCGCTTCTGAGTCCGTTAGGTGTTTATTCTGTGCCTTAGCCTTGCTCATAACAAACAAACAATTACGAGCTGTAAATAATACGTATCTATATCCAAATAATAAATTTTTTTAGCAAATGTTAACGTGTGCTTTAATCGACTCAAAAAATAGGTCAAGTGTTACTTTAACAGCAAGGTAGATAAAGTAGCACTTTAACATCAAGGGTAGATAAAGTAATTTAATTTTCTAACTTTTACTTAAATTAAATATTACAGCTTCGTATTATCTTAGCAACCCAATCTAGCTACTGAGATTTTAAAATGTGATTGATATTCCTTATTTTCTTTTGAAATTGTTAAAGTTCTTGTTATAGAAAATAATTTTGTATTATACACGACGATAAAGTTATTACTATCCACTCTTGAATCATTAACGCTTCACTCGTGGATAAAATTTAACTTTATCGTCTTGTATAATAAATTGCTGTATTTTTAAGCAGCCGATATTAAAAAATCACATTAATATTTTGTGATCTCGCCGTTATCATCTATCACATTCTGTAAACGTCTGGGCACGGACAATACTAATTGACTGATGTATCGTGGGGTAATTCGCAGCCATATTTGTATAATTTTCTCTCGTAATTCATCTTTATTCCATTACCGAAAGATTACCGTACCGGACTGACAGATAGATAAACGGATAAACAGATAGACAAGCAGACGAAATTTAGAAAACATGCTCTTCGTCATATAGCGACAGTGAAACGCGGAGATCTGGAAACATTTCGAAAAATGATTTTTCCACGCGTCAGCGGAAGGAAGTAAAAAAAAATAAAATCACCGGAGATTATTTGAATATGTTTTTTCTATGTTTACACATCCTTAATTATAATTTATCAGCCATGTTTACTTTTTTTACATAGTTTTTTGCCTTATACCTTCTATTTCAACGTTTGTTTCATGATTTTCATAAGTTTATTTTAATTTTCCGCGTCGGTTCTTGCAACATATTCCTCAGGTTGCCATTTTAATATTGCAGCTTTAGGACTTCCTCCAATATTGTCTTATCTCTTATCCTTTGAGTTTTTACGACCTCTAAGGCTTACTCCAAATATATAACTCTCTCAATCGCTTCATCAGTCCCAATTGCCACAACCTAAAAGTAATGTCCTTTTGCAGAAAAAAATAATATCTCAGAAATATAAAACACTGATCGTATAAAACAGAATCCAGAAAGCACAGGATAGGAGACGTTCAAGAACGAGGTGGGCAGATCAAGTGACACAGTTGAACAGGCAACAAGAATCAAAACACAATCTTTCTATCGCGTGTTCTGTTATTTTAAAAATACAAACAATATATTTGGATAGTGACTCAATCTTACATTATTTATGGCTGGAAGGCTGCATTCGTTGAAAAACTTAGTTTCAATGTGCTGAGATAGGCTCCCTCTAAATATGTGGTTTAATTTTCCTAACCACTTACTTTAAATCCTGTCACGATTCGAAAGCGTCGCTTAACGAATGTTTTCCAAGTTTTCCGCAGATTTCACAATTTCGAAAGCTGACATGCGTTTGTGGGTCACCTAATTAGGTTAGCGCCCTTGACATTTAAGAATGACGCGCTTTTTCCTCTAAAATGGGTAGTTGGTGACTCCTCTTCGGTCGCCATTTACGTTTTCGGAAATCTGGAGGCGTGTGATTTTTGCTTAGGAAGCTACACGACCTATTTGTAAAGGGCTTTTTGAATCTCTAACTCCATGTGAGGATTTCTCTAGATGTAAACGTACTCGTAGAAGCAGTTTTGTTTTTCAATATAAGGTAGTGCCCGTTCATAACCAAACTGGCAACAATGGAAGTTGGAAAAGTTAATAATTAAAACAAAGCTGTCTAGTTTCGATAATTCAATTTAAATGATATGCTTCCATGAATCCACGAAGCAAAACTGATTATGTGTTATATTTAATTAACACTTAGTTGCTCATGTGTAAAGAAAGAGAAGGGTAGCGAGGGATACTCTATCACGATCCCAGTGAACGGACACACTGCTTCAGAAAATTGTGACCCTGCCCATGCAAGCACTAAATTTCTCCAACAGCCCCTCCCCGGAGAAATTATGTCCTTTATCCTCAATTGCATCAAATTACCAAAGCATCCTTCCTATCCCATTTCCCATCTTCCAACCCTTCTAGCCAGCGTGGAAGATTATGGCTATTAAACCCCCAAAATGAAAAACTTCAAAACCAGTGGAATATTTCCCCAGGTGGGTAAGAACCAAAATTCCAAATCCCACCCCTCTAAGGTCTCTCCGAAAGCTATTCATTTTTCGTAAATGTTGAGCCTATATGAAATGAAAGAGGAGAAAAAACCTCAAGTACATAAAATGTAGCAAATTTTACCTTCTTTCATTTCACATAGGTTCAACATTTACGAAAAATGGATAGCTTTCGGGCAATTATAGGAATACTAATAAAATCGGTTTTTTACACCTTTTTGCTTAAAAAACGGGTTTCCGGTCAAAATTTTTGTTGGCAAACCTAATTGTCGTGTACAGCGACTCAAAAATCATATAGGAACCAAATATCAAAACTTTCCCCTATTCGCCCTTTTTGAGCAGCATTTGACTCTACTAAGGTAATCCAAGTGTATGTCTCCACTGGTAGTACTTCAGAAGACATCGAAATCGAACAGCTATATCAAGACATAACAGCAGCACGAAAGGCAGAAAAAGCACATTATTCGATCATCATTGGCGATTTCAACGCCAAAGTACCAATATGGACGACATCCCAAACAGAGAAAACTTTGGTCTCAGCATAGCAAATGAAAGAGGAGAAGTTTTGATAAATTATCTCCAACTAGAAGACTTATTTTGCATGAACACCTTCTTTAAGAAACCAATAAATCGAAGATGAACCCGGAGAAGTCCTTACTCCAAGGCTAAAAATGAAATGGACTACATTATCAGTAATAAAAAGTACATAATCTCAGATGTTACAGTTTTAAATAAATTTGATTTAGGAAGCGATCACAGAGTTATTAGGACAGAAGTTGTTATCAACTCTAAAATTGAGAGAAATAAATTAATATACCCCCACAAATTTCCAACACTAATGGAATTAAAGTAACACGAAGATGAATACCAAAAAGAACTTAGCAAAAAACTTCTTCCGACAACCAAACTGAACACGAAGGGTATAAATGAGTTGGAAAACAAGATTGAACCAGACATTAAAACGGCAACAAGAAAGATATGTCACACTAGGAAACAAAACGGAAACAAAATATCACCTCAAACCAGAGGCTTAATGGAAGAACGAAGAAATATAAAAAGAGACACACCTGAATCCACTGAATTAAACAAACAAATCAGAAAAAATGTAAGACAAGACATCAGAAAGCATAACAAAGAACTCATAAAAACAGTGATCGAAAACAACAAAAATATGAAAGTTATAAGATCCACCAATTCAATAGGAAGAACACGAATACACCAGTTGAAAAATGTAAACGGAGATAGTACAAGAAAGAAATGAATTTATACGCATAGTTGAAAACTTTCACGAAAAATATATTCCTCCATAAATCCAAGACCAATCGACCTGCATCCCATTGATGTTACAAATGTCGGTTCAGAATACATACCCGAAATTACAAAATGAGGAAATTGAACTTGCTCTTTACCAAATGAAAAACGGTTGCGCCCCCGGTGAGTATGGTATCACTAGAGAAATGTTGCAATTAGGAGCAGCAGCAACATTAGGAGCTATGACCATACTTTTAAATAAATGCCTTCGAAATTGAGGAATTCCCGACAGCTGGAATACCGCGCAAGTCATCCTTTTACATGAAAAAGGCGATAAATCAAACATCGAAAGCTACGACCAATAAGTCTCCTTTCACACCTATACAAGCTACTCACAAAAATCATCACCAATAGACTATCCAACAAGTTGGACAGCTATCAATCGCCAGAACAAGCAGGATTTCGTAAAGGATATGGCACAGCTGAACAGATACAAAACATCAGAACATGAATTGAAAAATTCAACGAATATAATATACCCATACACATAGCTTTCGTTGACTACAATAAAGCGTTTGATTCGGTTGAATTGTGGGCTATATTCCAAGCAATAAACAATGCAAGAATAGATGCTAGGTATAGAAATCTTATAAAAAATATATACGAAAAAGCAACACTACAAGTAAAAATCGATGAAAATCTAATAACTCGACCGATAATTCTCCAGCGAGGAGTGAGACAGGGAGATACTATCTCTCCGAAACTTTTTACATTGGCATTATAAGATGCTTTTAAGCAACTCAACAGGGATCATAAAGGTATTAATATTTATGGTCGATACCTAAATCACCTCCGCTTCGCGGACGACATCGTGTTAATTAGCAATAGCTTGTAGAAATTGCAGGGAATGCTTTCAGAACTAAAAATAGCTTCGCAGAAAATAGGGTTAACAATAAATCTAGAAACGGCCAAAATTCTTACAACAAACGAAACACAAACTCAGGTGGGAAATCAAACAATGGAAATAGTAGAAGAGTATGTCTATTTAGGACACCAAATTAAACTGGGCATAGAAAACCAACAAGCCGAAATTAAAGGAAGGATTCGAATGACTTGGGTTGCCACTGGAAAGCTCAACACCGTAGTTAAAAACCCTAAAATTCTCATCAATTTGAAGACTAAAGTCTTCAACGCTTGTATACTCCCAGTCCTTGCGTATGGATTAGAGACAACAACTTTAACAAATAAAGCTGCTAACAAACTTTGCACAACACAACGTGCAATAGAAAGGCTCATGTTGGGCGTCAACCCTCGCGGTCGCATACGAAATGAGGAAATTAGACGACCAACGAAAGTGACAGATGTAATAAAACGTGTGGCCACCTCAAAATGGTCTTGGGCAGGGCACATTGCCAGACAAGACACCACACGATGGACAAGATATATTATACAGAGGAGACGACGACTGCAAAGGAAGAGCGTTGAACGACCACACAAGAGATGGGTGGATGATATCAGAGAGGTGGCAGGTAGAAACTGGTATCAAGAGGCCATAGACAGAAAGGCATAGAAAATAAAAGAGGAGGCCTATATCGAAAAGTGGATATGAAAGGGCTGTCAAAGAAGAAGAAGGAGAAGAAGAAGAAGAAGAAAAGAACAGCCTTATAAGGTGCTGGCTAATGAAAACTTAAAGCAGGTATAAAGGGTATCTCCTCAAGTCAAATGATTAATTTTCAATTCTTAATTATGTGTATCATTGCAAGCGACAAAATCGTAGCAATATGTATATGCATACATATTTAGCCATACATGCAAATTATAATACGTACTATAAGACCATGTAGTGTCAGTGCTATAATTTCTTAAATAATAAAGAAACTATCTCCATAAGAGCCTCGATTTAGAAAGGGTCGCTACTTGGTAGATATAATTTTTAATAGATGTTTTTGGTGTGGGCTATTTTTTGCATTTGTGTTAATTCTCTAGTTTGCAAAGCAATACATCTTTTTGTCACCCTGAATAAATACATTATGTAACACATACCATGATAAAACTATTTGAGTTGTAAATATGAAAGAAAAACAACCGAGATTTCTAGTTTTTTTTCAATCCTGACAAATTTGACTTCGAAATGTGGGTGGTTTTTATGTTCCACATTTTAATTACTTCTACTCGCTGGGTGGCTTCTATAATATTAGTTACCATTGTTTCCAGCTGTTGAATTTGCAGATATTTTATTGACGCCATCTGCAAATGTTTAATTCAAAAATGTTTTGTTCTTGTTCTTCTTTCTATATCAAAACTGCAATGGCTTGCTGTTGTTAAAGTATTATCCCGTAGAAACACTTTTACGTAGAATATTATATTATATCTGATAGCGGTACACGTTTGAACTGCATCGTTATAGATATTAGCGATATATTTTTGATTATGAGCATCTTAACGATACGAGTTTTGGCAAAATGAGACGGTGAGTTAAGTTTTGCGGCAATCAAACGAGTCTCGTTAAGTGCCATAACCAAATGTATATTGTTCAATATTTTATCTTTATCTATAAATTCTGCTTCAATGTATTTTTCTATATATAAAGAGTGCGACAATAACCCATTCCCGCACTCAGTGCGGTAGTGAAGCTTTTAACGATATTAAAATTAACTTGGCTAATAGTCTATAACAACACCGATGAAGATAAAATCTACAAAACAGACGTGTGGTGGTATGTTGTATTCAAGAACCTTTTTTGCAATCTGGCGAAGTATGAAAATTGCGTCTACTCTTTGGGAAGCTAACCTTGAATCATTAGGGCGTATTTTCACAAATCTTCTATTATCATAGTGAGTAATTTCATTATATAGGTAAGATAATATTGGACCTTTTCTGTTCTTGCCTTTTTAAGCTTCCGGATAGTAATAAATACGTCTTTTTCCTTTTCCGTTCTGCTTCAAGTATATTATAAAAGACTTTTTTGAGTTATTATACAACAGAACATGTTAAATGTTGTTGCTTGTATATTAATCTCCCTGTCTTTCCGATTTAATGTTTTAAAAACTACTTAAATATAAAGGTAAAGTCGTTCGGCTTATGCGGTAGTTATCGATTTGAAGTTGACGGTTTGCTGATCATTCTGTCAGCTTCTTTAGGAGTTTTCTAAGTCTACTCAGATCGACGACCGAGGCATAACCCGGAAGACCTTACCATTATGGACGATGGCCATTCAACTATCATTAATGCGTTTGTAAAGTTTAAGGGATATCTTACATCCCTCTTCGATAACACGTTTAATATTTATTACTCGTAGTTTACAGTCGTTAAATGTTGTATAGTAGACGTGCCAATATCATAAGATGAATCTTTAGTAAATGATGTGCTTTTTAGGATCTCTGATACAGCTCAACCGACTACTTTGTCGAACCTAATGCAAAATAGATATAAGGATTTATTATATTCGCATCGATATCAACTGATAATGATGAATACTCCAATAAATCGATTGGAGATTTGACTTATCTCGCAGAACAATTTCCTGAAAATTGCGGTCCATACAACGTTTGTTCTAAGACACTCTCTTTATTTTTCCGTGCAGTTTGCGTGCAATAACCCCAAGAAACATAAGCCCCGGTTGGTAATCGAAAGTTTGTGGTACTGCAACGTGGATTTGCGCTTATTAAAGCAACTCAAAGAGCAGAAGCAGAGAGTAGAGGAATGCGTTCTGTTTCAAAAGCAGTCGCAAATTTAAGACGATTTAGTTAGATGTAAAAGTGGATAGGTAGCGTACGGCACAAAGAAACTTGTTATCTGACGGAGCCGGAATGTTTTGGTTCTTTTTCGATGTAAACAAGATAGCGCTCCGCATCATCTGTCATATATCGAGCGGGCAGTGATGTGATTACCAGGGCAGGGCTCCGGTTGGGGCACAAGTGGCTTATTATATTCCATCCGCATCTCTTATGAATTCTGCTATCCATCATTTCTGGTAGTCTCCTCGTTGGCAAATCGTCAAATCGAGCGCTGAGGGTCACGTAATCTGATCTCAGACTTCCGGTCGGGAATCAGAACGTCCGTTCTATCACTTTGATTGAATTCCTCATCATTCCTGTATTTCCAGTATAATACTTCTCGTTCTACAATTTTGTTTTGTTGTCTGACCCTCTGCGCCGTTTCCTCAGACAAAGCCCGCGATATCGAATTTATTCCAGACAAACACGAAAAACCTGCGCTTATTACTTAAAACTAAATCAAGGGAGTCAACTCAAAGGCTACGCCTGCCTTCTACACAAGAATAAATCCTTTGTGGCAAGTTACAAAAATGTACACAGGGTGAATAAAAAATATGAAATGCTCTTCTTGTTGATATTGGCTTCCAAAAATATGATAGAGAAAACATAAATCTAATATTCCTTTTGCTTTGTGAGCTACAACGGAAAAATTTTGAACATTTAAATCGAAGTCAAAAGTCCTTGGTTACTATAATTTAGTCAAAACTGTGATTTAGAGGATTGATATCCTAATGTCTTAGTAGTCTCTGATGTTTCCAAACAGCATTTTTTTATACTTTATAACTACAGCTACATTAATATAGCCAACGTTAGTAATATGTGTAGGCGATAATAACGATATAATATTATCTATATATTGATATATCGATATTAAATTTAGTATTTCCAGGTTTTGCACATATCGATGTATATCGATAAATATGGATACTTACTTATTGATATTTATCGATAGTTACCGATATCGATAGTTATCCATAGACAATAATTATCGATAGTTACCGATATTCATCAACATTTGATGCTGAGTTACATTTGCTTTAGTAGTCAGTCATAAATTCCTTAAGATTTGCTATGCGGCATTTTCTACTCGTGCTTCTTCCTGCTGAGTTTGTTATTGAAGCATGGCTTGTTTAATTTGTATGGTGTTAAGGGTTTGTGTTCGGGTTATTAGCGCAGTAGCCGGTTGGTGCATTTTTGCTGAGTAGACTTTTAGTGAGCATTACATAAAAGAATTTCAAATATTATGCCGACTTTTTGGCGGTCACTGTATATCTACTAACAAAATATACTCTGTACATATGTACAGGTATTGATAATTATCGATATAGTAGCCATATTTAATGATATTTGTCCAGAAATATCGATAACTATCGATATTAATCGATACTTATAGATAAATATCGATAGCTATCGATATATATATACATCGATGGAATATGGGTAAGTCATTAATTATTATTATTATTTGCTTAGTTATTGTTAAAAATTAAGAACCCCCAAATACATTTACAACAAGCCGCCATTGGCTAAAGTAAAAATTCTTATACCAATACTAGCGGTCATACATCATAGGAAAGATAAACAAAACTTGAATACTGACGTCAAAAAACGTTAAAGTTTACCCGGATTAAATAAACGCAAGGCGAGACTATAATAACGATGAATGCTAAAAGATATGCTAGAAATCGTAACTAAAATTATATTAATTATTTATACCACAGACGACTAGGGAAACACACAAAGAAGAGGCGAGATCAGCTGATAGGGCAAATACTTAGACGAGATGGATTAAAGAAGACCAAAGGGGGAAGAAATGCTTGAGGAAGGCCGCGTCTCCAGCATATCAAGCAAATTATGGAAGATGGGGAGTGTAACACTTATGAAGGGCTTAAGAGAAAAGCACTGAACCGCCAAGAATGGTTAGCTGTGACAAACCAGTCCACGGGATGAAGACTTAATGGAATTGATACCTACTCACCAGATAAAAGCTTTATATATTGCCAATCAAATAGTGGACCAAATTAATGCTCCCAGTGTAAAATCAAATGCTGTTAATTACAAACTGTTTACCAGGAATGAACTGAAGATGTAGTAAAGTAAAATGACAGGTTCGTATGAATTGTAAAGGGTACATAAAACTGAACTTATATTATAAACTAGCAAGATGCTCGTTCTTCGTACGGGCAACAAATGTTTTTTCTTGTAAATTTCAAATGAATTCTAGGGCGCCCCCACCCCCTCACTCAATACGCTAAACGAACAAATGTCGCAAATAAATATTGTTGGAAAAAAGAAACAAAATTCTTCCGAAAAAATTCCTCCACAACTCTTTTTTATGCTTCACGTACCCCCTGGAAATGTGTACGTAATTGTCGTTCTTCTTGTATATATTGATAAAACTATAGTTTTAGTATAACAATGAGATAAAATTAAAACATATATGTACAAACTAAATGTTGTATTCATAAATTACAGCAAGATAAACTTAACACCTTACCCCTTTTCAGTTTTTTCTTTTTACCGCTTTAGGGGTAACATTAAAATCCCTTAAACCCCTTTCTAAATATTTTAAGAATACATCTGTATGCCAAAAAAACAATGTTCTAACTCAATAAACATAGGATATACAACGGGTTCTTTAATTCACCCCGAATCCAGATTTGCACCTTTAGGGGTTGATTTGGGAAAATCCTGAAACGTGTTTTTAGACATTTGTATTGGATACCTATGCATACAAAAAAAACCAAATCGATATCATATGGGGTTAAGAGATATTGAGGAATTCGTGAAAACACAGTTCACCGCTTTTCATCCCTTAGGGGTAACATTTTAAAATCCCTTAAACCACTTTCTAAATGTTTTTAAGAATACATTTATATGCCAAAAAAGAATGCTCTAGTTCAATAAACATAGGAGATATGAAGGGTTCTTTAATTCACCCCGAATCCACATTTGCACTTTTAGGGGTTGATTATGGCAAAATCCTGAAATGCGTTTTTAGACACTTGTATTGGACACCTATGCAAGCAAACACCAAGTCGATATCTTATCGGGTCTAAGAGATATTGAGCAATTCGTGAAAATACAGTTTACTCCTTTTCACCCCCTTAGGGGTAAAATTGTAAAATCCCTTAAATCACTTTCTAAATATTTTAAGAATATATCTATATGCCAAAAAAGGGAATGTTCTAGCTCAATAAACCTAGCAGTTACAAAGGGTTCTTTAATTCACCCCAAATCCAGATTTGCACCTTTAGGGGTCGATTAGGGCAAAATCCTGAAATGTGTTTTTAGATACTTCTATTGGACACCTATGCAAGCAAACACCAAGTCGCTATCTTATCGGGTGTAAGAGATATTCAGGAATTCGTAAAAACACAGTTTACCCCTTTTCACCCCCTTAGGGTTAACATTTTCAAATTCCCTTAAACCGCTTTCTAAATATTTTAAAAATACATCTATATGCCAAAAAAGAATGCTCTAACTCAATAAACATAGGAGATACGAAGGGTTCTTTAATTTACCCCCAATCCAAATTTGCAGCTTTAGGGGTTGATCAGGGCAAAATCCTAAAATACGTTTCTAGGTATTTGCATTGATAATTTTTGCAAGCAAACACCAAATTGATACCTTATCGGGTGTAAGAGATATTGAAGAATTTGTGAAAACACATTTTACCCCTTTTCACCCCCTTAGGGGTCGAATTCCAAAATATTCCTTCTTAGCACTACCTTACATAACAAATTGAACCTTCCACCCAAATTTCAAGTTTTTAGTGCCAGTGGTTTCGGCTCTGCGTTGATTAGTCAGGGTCGTGACTTTTCTTATATATATATAGATAACTGTCGACTAGTCGGAATAGTCCTAAAGTTGGTGGTAAATTGATCATGATAGGATATTCTTCCGCCGAAGCTATGATGGAACACAAACACTTCAATTGCGCCGAGAAACGAAAATCAAAATATAGTTCACTAACCTTTATTGTCACAGGATTTGTTGCACGGTAAGTCCCCTAATGGAAAATTCGACCAAATAGAGTATTCTTCTAGAAGTCAGTCATGTGCTTTCGAAAGCAGTTTTGCGAGGTCACAGAAATTTAAGCAAAATGAAGTAACTCAGCGGGATATTTACTTCGAAATAATAATCCAAAAGAGTGCACAAGAATATTAGCATTTTAAATCCGGTACTCTCAGAATTTGAAAAATAACTCAGACCTGTGATGTTCTGGGTTCAATGCATGTAAAATTATACCGATATAATTTATTACTTGAAAACTAGTTTTAATAATAAAAACAGATATTCTCTTTTAATCTCATTGGAACTGGAACATCCTGTTCAATGTCATTTAGAACTACAACAAAGTATTTTGGGAATTAATTCCACTCCCTCCCTAATGTAAATAATGCAACTAGGAAGTCAAAGTAGTAATAGTAATAGATGTAGAATTCGCGTGCACAGCTGAAATGTTATGTTTTCCTGCGTAAAACCTAAATTATCTTGACAAGGGTGCATCTCATCACTTTGAATAGGAGGATCCGGAACATATACGCAGTTCGACATCCTCTTGGTTTGAATTATTGTCGGTCGAATTCTTCGTGCACCGAATGTCTAACAATGTTAGAATATCGATATAAAAAGTATTCTATCCAACAACTTCTGCATTACCCCATCTTACTAAGCTCCAGGTTTATCAACTTTCTTAAGTGACTTACGAGTATGCCGTGACTTAAATTAATTTTTCTACGACCGCTCCTAAAAGTGGGCCTCTTAGCACTAGCTTGTTTCACTAAAAATGACGTTTTATAAATCAGCGTGTTAAAAGTCAAATGTGCTAAAATTAAACAGCTGGTGTTGAATGTAGAATTGTAAACTGGAAGTGAGGTTATAAAGTTATTCTAGTTACTTCTTTCGTTAGAGGTAAACTGTTTTTTAAATAATTAAAGCATTATGCAATGAATAAAGTAAAATGTGTATATTTATAATTATCTTTGATAACTAACTTAGACAGCTACCGGCTGCAGAAACAGTTACCTGCGCCGTCAAGACCATCTCTTTACTATGACATAAATTATAACTGTCATAAATGCAATTTTTGTTAAATCGATATTTATGGATTAGTAACAGTAAATTTAAGGCCGTAGAAACTCGTGCATAAACATCTACTTTTAGCACTTGTTGCATAAATAGCTATTAACACTAAACGTTGATATAAAATATAAGACATTATAAGATTGACTAAACTAAATACTTTCTAAAAACATTAGTTCATTAGCATTCGTTTTTCTTTTGTACATATTTTTCATCATTCTTCCACTTTAAAGCTTTAAAAAAGCAAGAATAATTTCCATTTTATGAATATAAACTGTAAGATAAGCGCTTGTTTCTTTCACTGCTCGTATTATGGTGAGAACGAAGCGGTCCCGCTTGTCAACAGTTTATAGATTGCAGCGGGTGGAGAACGAAGACGGACGTAGGTTCAAAAATAGCTCGGATTGCATTAATCGGAGCCAGTTCAGGTTTGGCTGAAGCAGTCTGACTTAGGCTTTGAGATGTGATAGAACACAGTTGTTGTAGTGCGTTTTTAGCGTTTAAAGGATTCTGCATTCGGAGATCGACTTCATGAGAAAAATTAATTTTTTTTAGATATCAACCTTTTTCGTAATATTCGTTCGAAAAAAGGCTACAAATAAAGCAGTTAAGTAGACCTAGCAATACATTTATATTGTTATACTCAATTACTGATTTTATGTGAAGGTACACTTTATTCTCAAACAGTAAAGATGCATCGTTTGGCCGAATCGTACAACTAAACGAAAGAATGAAAAGGCATTCAATTTAGTTCATCATATATTGTTAGCCTATATAGTTTGGTACTTTTTTCACTAATGCCAACGTTTGCAGGTCCATTAATCCATATACGAAATATGAAGAACTATAAATATCAGAATCTTTTTTTGTCTATGAGGGGGTGAGAACTACACTTTACATTCGGATGGCTATCAAACTTCTTCACGGGGCGCCACTGCTGGAGTGTCATAAGCAAGGGTGACGATCGAGGCTGCTTCAATTGGTCGAAGATCGGCCAAACACAACAAGCTTAATATTAGCAATGGGCAATGGACATGTACGATCTTCTCGTTCAAGCCCTAGTAACTACAACGGCTATAAAATCTTCTATCGACGCTGCGATTTGCCAACCCGACATTGGCAACAGTAGAGATACGACAAGCCATCTATTATAGGTGCTAGCAATCAGCTCATATCCGATGGTCTCTTTATTTTTTTTTTCACAATAATTTCTTGTCGTGTTTTATTTACAAGTTCATTTGGCATTGCGCTTCCGTTAGTTAGTGCATTGAATGTTCTTCGTTACTTACGATGGGAATAGATTGACTTGAAAATGAGCTTTTCACTGTTGCGCCTTGCACTAGATTTCCTAGGTTCTTAACTTTCTTTGTCTCCTTCCAAATGGATCAGTCAATTACTTCTGTTGCAAGAGACAATCTAAACACTCTTTAGCCGTTCGATTTTAAATCAATATTTTCACTAGTTTCTTTCGGACGGGGCTCTTCTGATTTGCTACCGTTTCCTTAGTCTTCTTTTTTGGTCTATATTTTCTTAGTAAATGTAGGATTTCAACCTATGTTGGTTTTCTTCAGGAGTAACGTTCATTTCAGCTTAATGGTGTTTTTCCGTTATATGCGGATATATCAATTCAAAGGTATCTCTATGCAAGATTCTATTTCCATGTCTAACGCATGTAATTTTTTCTTGTATCTATGGGTCAGTAAGTTTTTTATCACTAGCGAGGTACTGCAAATTGCTTTTACTTCTGGCTTGATATGTAGTTCAGGTTCTCTTGATATGATTAGTTAAGATATCCACAATGCACTCTCTCCATACCAAAGAATTGAGTGCAATAGTTCGAAAAAATGATAGAAACTGGTCTTTTTCAATGTTGTATTTTGGCGAACAGTACGTGGATAATGTAGATTACTGTTAGTCATTCCCAATTTTAGTACTAGCATATTATTTTACATGTTGTATTCTGAAATGTGCTTCGCCTATCAGCGCGACATCAATGCTGTAATAGAGCACTGCTGACTTGGTTATCATATTATCGAATGCAATTAAGGCAATTACAAATTCCTTCCTTTTTTCTATCATTGCAGATAACATAATCCTAAGACAGTTTGAGGTACGTGGTGAAATATCGGTACTGGTTACCTTTTCTTAACATTTACTCTGCTTTATTCTTCAGCGTTACAACCCGATGTGGGTTGTAGCTTCTTAAAACATGTCATCTACGACAGTGTATAAAATTGACTTTTAGTTGGCAGTTTAAAGTTTTCAAAACGACTGTTTAATATCATGTTGTTACGCTTAGTCTGTAGTTGTGCATGCAATATTTGAAATGGCTAATTGGATTTTTAATTTTAAGAATTTACTAAGTAAGTTCTCCCCTAAATGGTTAGGCAACCCTATTTACATTTTGTTAAATAGGTTTTCCCCTGAACGGTTAGGCAGCCCTATTTACACGTTTTAATACAATTTTGAGTAATAAACAGCTATAGTGTTATCAGTTGGCCCACTCTGCATTCCAATAGTTTTTCTGGTGATCATTTTAAATTTTTGGAGCTTTTGATAACTAGAAGTGAATCGCTTTTGGCAGTATTTCGGCCTATTCCATCCCAGATTCGATCAAGAGAATTGGTTGCTCTTTTTGGGTTCGTTGCTTCGTCAGCATGGCTATAGCTCTAAATGGGAAAACTTTGGAGGCATCTAAACCCTCTGAACTATATGGTAGTTGTTTGTGCATTGTATTAACTTCGTTCGCCACTCCTAAGCGGATCTTTGGACCCCCCCCCCCTCTCTTCTATAGAACTGCATTGTAGGTTGCGCACCAACTGTCAGGTTAGTTTTCTTCGGCTTCTTCCCTTTAGCTCCGTATATACCTAGGAATTTATATTTTTAGACTTTTTCTGTATGGGATCAGAACGCCCGACTACTTGAGCCTATGTTGTGCACGTGCGAGCTGATGTGCTAACCATACCTGTACCTGGCTGCTGTCAGGTTCCCCCTGGCATCGCTGCCCCGCAGAGCTTTGTGAGCCTCCTTCATGGCACGCTTTTGGCCCCAGCTGCTCGGCGAACTGCACGGTTGCCGCATTCACCCGCTCTGCACCTCGAGTTTTGTATAGGGTTTCCCAATAGGAACGATATGTTTTTAAAACGTCATAGCAACCATATCAAAAATTTTAGAAATCTCACTAGCTGTCATTCGTTTTTAGTATAGTTTGACAATTTATCGTGTCAAAACACACGCTTCAACAACGTTTGGTTATTATCCAAAAATTTTATAAAAAGAGAGAAAAGTTTGGTGAGTCTGTAATCTCCAGAAATGGAACTGTTAATTGGCCTCCAAGAAGTTGTGATTTAACACCTTTGGGCTACTTCTTGTGGGGTTATTTAAAGTCGTTGGTCTATGCCAATAAACCTCGAACTATTGATGCTTTGAAATAGAACATCGAACGCTGCATTAATGAAATTGAAATTGCACAAAGTTACCGAAAATTGGGTTCATCGGATTCGATCCTGCAAACGAAGCCGAGGTGGACATTTGAGTAATGTGTTATTAAAAACATAATTTCCATAAGTTGTACTATAAAATAAAGAAATAGTGTTGCTTTTGTCACAAATAATTTGTATTTTATTTAATTTTAAAAACATGTCGTTCCTATTGGGAAACCTTTTATTTGTAAGATTTTATAGTGATTTAACCATGTATATTTGAAAAGTGCCTATAGTTGAATTTGGTATGATTGCTTGTTGTGTAACACGTTATTGTGCTATCCCTGCGTAATGATATATTGGATTAATTAGTTGCTTTCACAATCACCTTTGATGGCATTAACATATCGCTCTGCTGCTTAAATAGTCAAGTTTTCTTGTGCGTAAAAACTTAGTATTCTAACCTCAGTTTGATTTGCATTACGTACTTGACAGATTTGTGCTGTGGCTATGCCACCGACCGCGGGAATTTGTTGCTGTTATTAATTTAGTCCCCCGCTTCAAAATTTAGCTTTATAGAAAAGGGTTTGAATGATAGCAGGTAGATTGCTTAAATGTTTAGTTTAACCTTACACTCGCTCTGTTCGCATCCAGGTCCTGGTTTAAACCGCACTCTGCCTTACAGAGTTAATTTTAATATTCAAGGCTATATTTGTTTGCAGATTTATTTAGACGTGCCACGTTATGTTTAGATCTTCGCTTCACGTAGACCTAGATTGTAATAAAACTCACTTACGCTTATGAGTTTATTTATTTGATTCATAATTGGGAAGTACAACTAGGTGGTTACTTAGCATTTACCGCCGCTTTGGCTAATTTTAGATTACGCAGCACAATTTTTTTAATGTGTCGAACTTCTTGTGATATATTTATGAAGTTTGTTGAAATATCTATGTATGTTTATATGTGTTCTTACGCTATGGTTTGGTGTGCACTATAGAACCGAATATTTAATAAATTTCGTTACTAGTTTGTTTTGGTATTATTTTTGTTAGTTTGGTATATCTTAACCTGGGGGAGGTCCGACCCAAGGATTTGTCTGTGCCGAGGACCTGCCGCTTTTTTATTTAGTTTCTCTTTCAGCTTTAGTGGAACCCCGACCCTGACGACCGGTTAGGCAACCTAGGCCGATATTTACCAGCTGGAAAACACCCAGTATAACTTTCGCCAACAGGTGTTTTAGCATTTTTAACCACGCAAAATTACGACCGGTTGCTAATAATCCTAAGTTACATTTAAATATTTTTAATTTTTACCGTGTTTATCGTAGATAAAATATTGCATGCTACACATGCGTAAAGCATCTTTAGTCACTCGAGGGGTTAAGACGCGAGTGAACGAGCGCTTTAAGCCCCGTGATTGACTAAAGATGCTTTACGCATGTGTATCGTACAATATTGTATCGACGATAAAATATAAAACATACGGTAAATATAAAAAATATTTTAAATGTAAATTAGGATTACTAGTAACCGGTCGTAATTTTGCGTGATTAAAAATTTTAAAACACGTTGCTACTGACGACGTAAACTAATGAAAACATGCTATCATTTTACAAAATTAAAACTGCCAACTAAAAGTCAATTTTATATACTGTCGTAGATAAATAACTATTCTGCCACCGCTCCGATTTACTTCCATGGTCATCTATTTTGTGACTTACATTGTTTTTTGATCCTTCAGCGGGCTGTCTTTCCACCTTTTTCGTGGCCGTCCTATTAAACGTCCATATTCGAGGTTCCATTCGAACATCTTTTTCACAATCTTGTCTTCTGTCTATTTATTGACATGTTCTAACCATCTGAATCTTTGCGTTTCATCCGCATCTTGAATTAGGTTATGTATATCTACGCAATGTTTTTTGGTATTCTTATAATATTGACTAACTCATGCAATGAGGCATTTCTTGGTTGGGACGTCATTGAATAGTGATGCCATTTTGGTTGTGCGATAGCGGAAGTTCGAGGTATTCTAAGAAAGTTAAAGAACATGGCTCATGACGCGTTAATTTTTGATGCTAACAGCTACTTTTACCCAGATCATTCGAAATAATATATTGCTGTGAATAAAGCTTTGTAATTAATTTAACTTGGTAAAATTTACTTTTTTATCAGTTTATAACTTATCTCTGCTCTTTTATGCATGTAACTCAATGATTTGACGTTTTAAAGTACAAAGGATTTCAAATGACAACCTTGTACAATAAACAAACATAAAGATATAAAATTTTTTAAAAAATCTATCTCAAGGTTTAACAATTTAATTTAAATTTGTATTTTTGGATTTCAAAAGCTAGCTCATAAATAAACATTTTCAAAATTTCTGACATCTTGTTTTCAATCGTAGTAGAATTGCGCTGCATCTTAGCATACGAACTGCCGTGCCTGGAGTTTTGGTGAACTCCTTCCTGCGCACCCGCTTCGCTAGATGGATGCTGGCCGCTTGCAGCATGTTGAAGAAATCGTCTTTTGTGCCTTCCTGGGGCAATTCCAAATCTTTGTGCGGGTTCTTGATCCACTAAGATGAAAATAATCTGGATCATGTCTAACATTCGGCTTTCGCGTAGAAATTGGAGAGGCCTCATAACTTATATTCACTTTTTCGTCGTTCTTCAAATTTTGATAATTTAATTTCTTTCTTTTAGGTCCAAAATGAGATTAATGTCGATGATTTTATGCAGCCAATATCTTAAGATTGCTATAACCACTACCAGACCGCTTGGAAATAAATACGGCTGGTAACTATTAATTTTTTATTTCAAAGCACAAACAAATTTACTTTATTTTGGAACCATAATCTTGTTTATTGGTCCTCGATAGCGACCGGAAAATGGATTTTAGAGCCCTAGGGCATATAAAGTTTCTGAAGTATAACAAGCAGCAACAATGTAGTAGAGGAACACCAACAATCTGCATAGAATCCATAGCACACCAAAAATTCACAGCGCCAGTAAAACGATGATACTAGTCTATGGCCCAAATACTGAATGCTTGAATTTTCTCCATTTTGAGAACCACAATAAAATAAAACGTTATATGTACCACGTTCCTGATCACGGTGATAGCTGTCGAGATATTTAAAGATTTCCGCTTCGCATCGTGCTTTAAACGTTCCTTCTATTGATTATGGTATTAATACATAAATAACTATTAAATGATTTCATTCATGATGAAAAGTAAAGCACAGCTTTCCTTAGCAAATCCCAACGACAATGCCCCTTACTTTATCAAAAGTACTGATATCTATAACCTTATAAAAACAATAGAATTATTGCTAAGCAACGTACACAAAGTACTCTTTCATGTATCATCTGTTTAAACTAACTACTCTTAAATCTAATAATATAACCTTGCACAACGCACTTATGTCTAAAAATACACCATAATTCTATATAATATTGCAATGCACACTTTTAAAGCTTCATAAAATTGTGATAGAAATTTATAACATTTCCAGCATTTCAAATATTATTTTACAAAATATTCTAGAAATGTGCTAGTTTAATTTCTGTAAATGGTATGAATAGGATTGACTTTGAGTTAGTAATTTGTAAAAACGATATTAAAAATAGTATTAGCCTTAATTGAAACATAAAATGTAATCAAACCAGGACATATGTATTTAATCCTTGTTGTATTATAAGAGCTATTATAGCGTTTTAACCTGCTATAATTGGCTATTGATTAGTTACAACTTTGTAAACGAAACCACCTTAGTTAAATGTAATTAAAGCAAGAGACAATGTTCTGAAGCTACAAATAATCAAAGTTTGCCTCATTTGATTGTCCATAAAGCTTTGATTATTTCAACCCTATGTACTTTATATTTCGTGACTATCGAGATCCTTTTTTCTTTTAGCTCATAATATGTACTAATCTATGCGAAACCTTGAGGTAAATCTAAAATTGCCAATGTCGTTAACTGAAATGCCTAAAATGGTGTTGTATGCACAGCAATAGGTTTTTAATTATAAAGGCGTAGAATTAAAGATCCTTTCTGCATTCGCAGCATTTGGTTGAAGGTTTACTTCATCCTTGCTTAAGAATTTTAATCTAAAAGCATTTCAGATAGTGCTATTCAACATTTCTATAATACAATAGAAATTTGCTGGTTAATGGGCTTGGTGGTATTTACTTGTACCTTTTGTTGATCAAATATGTGTAGTAATTTCTTACATCAGAGATTTTTGTTGGCGAAACCAGTTTACTGTCTTGAACATTACCAATGAAAGGCTGGCAAAAAGCTTCAGCGTAATACATTGTTAATAGTAATGATGGTAAGTAACATCATTCGCGGTGTCAGATTATAATTGGAGTTTGTAAGGGCTTATTTGTTGCACTTGTATGCCAGTGGCGTTTGTTGATGCGACTGCAGTTCTGAGTTTTGATAACAGTGCATAGGCACATTTGGGTGTGGGATTTATAGGGGGTAATTTTATAAATAAACCTACGTAATTTTCTGCTGCAGGTACCTGCTAGAATAACGTAATTACGTGTTAGTGATAGGTTTCTAGGCAATCACTAGTTGTTAACTATAGAGACAGACACTCTGTTAAGTCATTTTGCTATTTCAGATGCTTAATTGCATTTCACGCCGTTAGTTAGGTCATTTTGGTATTTTAAATAGCCGCCTAAGCTTAGAGCAGCGCGCCCGTATGCTAAGCCCTTTTAGCTCTTTATTTGGCTCCATCGCCTAATTCCAGAATCACGATTTCGCACATATTTTAGCCCCAAAAGCAGTATTTGTCGTCGGTTGGAGCTCTCGTTTGATGGCGTTTTTCTGAATTCTGAATAGCACGCTGTGGCGGCGTGATACCAGCGTGGCCCGCATTGGTTGGTTTCATTTCATCGCCTTGCGATTCGCTGTGGTTTAGTCACGTGGGGGACGCGGCCAAGGTGACCTTTTGCCAACGCTTCCCTGGGGCATTCAGCCGAGAGCCGTCGTTAAAACAAGAGGTCGGATAGTGTATGTGAGTTCGTGCGGCGCTCCCGCCATTATGGCGGGGGCGTCAGTCGTTTTCCCGTCGGGTGCTGCTTCAGCAGTTATGTTGCGGGCGTTTTCGCCTTGGAGGAGTCTTCCAGAGCCCGTTGCAGAGAGCGCTTGTGTGTGGTGGTGGTGATTCGAAATTTGTCGAGTGATCTTCGGCGTAACGTGGGTGTTTTGGAGCCCAGTTCCTGCTACTATTAGTGAGGGGTCGTGCCCCCTTCATCTCGACCTACGAGGATTTGGTTCAGCAGAACGAGTGAGGCCCCCATCATTTTCGTCGTCCCGTTGTACGCGTCTTCCGTCGCCATTGAGGCGGTTATGCATTCACCCCCTTTCGCCGTTGTAACACCGAAGGTACCTACCACCTACGATTGCAGCTCGTCGCAACTCAGCTGTACCAGGCTCCCTCGCCGCCCACGCATTAAGGTATGTGCCTTTAACCTGATTACCGCTGTGAACGCGAGTGTTACTCATTACTACTCATTACTACGCTAGTGTATTCATTCAGACTGCAGACAGTTCAGGCCGTGAAGGCTAATGTAAATCGTCGCTGCCCTCGCATAAGGCAATGTGTATCTTTGTACCTATTATTGCTGTTCACTAATGTTCAACATCTGTCGTTAAGCTTAGAGCGCGCGTGCCAGCTGGTGCCCTTAATTATAGAGTAAGGTTAGATACAGGGCGACGCATTCTGCTACCCCATTGTAACTCGAAGTGAAATATATGATTGGTTAGTTAAGGGAACTATTGTTTGTTTCGGTTTGTGCATGTTCTGTTACAGATAGACGCCCCTTTATTGTACGAATTATTGTACGACGGAACGAGGAAGCTGTGAGCGTGCAGGTGAGTGGGACAGCTGCGTAGTCGTGGTCGGATGGACACCTAATCACAATCCTTGCTTAAGGCAATCCCGAAGTTGTTGTTTGACCTTGCAACTCTTGAATAATCTTATTGGCGGAGTATTTTTGCATGCTTCGCTCCCGTCTAACCGTCCAGGCCCGGTTAGCCGGGTTACGACAGGCTTGGTGGCGCCCTCATAATTTCGACATACCCTGTATATATTATGCCACAGCGCGCTTGCCCAGAACGTATCGTGTGACTCACGCCCGACTCCCTGAGCGTTCCAGCCGTGGCCTATTAGCCTGTTTCGAACCGATCTCAGGGCAAGTGTGTCATGTTTTCAGGACTGATTCCGTGGTGCGATGCTCACCTTGGGTGGGTGTCGTAAAGTCCTTTTCATACCGTAACAGGCTAATTTTGGCGGCCCAATCGCGTGGGGCTTGTTGTTTGTTGTTGTTGTTGGACGGTAGTAGTCTCGTTAAGCCCACCCGTCGTACGTCTTAATTTTGGCGCCCGCCTCTGGGGCATTTTAGGCATTGTAGCCTTGTTGTGTCATTTATATTGTTGTCACAAATGTTTTTTTCGTCATTTCGAAGTGGTATGGACTGGCAAACCGTTTTTTTTTCTTAGTAGAATATTTTACCGAGCTTCTTTTCTTGTTTTCTATTTGTCTTTTCCTGTTTTCCTCTGTTTTCGATATGTCTTTTCTTGTCTTTTCCTGTTCTTAGTTTATTTTCATTAGTTTTCTTGACCGTGCATATGTTTTTTCTTAGTTGTCATTTGTCTTTACGTTTCTTTTCTTGTTTTCTATATGTTTTTTCTTGTCTTTTCTTATTTTCTATTTGTAGTTTTGTGTTTTCTTGTTGTTTATCGCCTTTGTGAGTTTCCTTTTTGTGTTTTTCCATGTCTTTTCATATTTTGAGTATCTTTTTCGTCATTTTTACCGTCGTTTCTTGTTTTTCTTAGCCAGTTCATACTACCGAGATGTTTCGTTGCATTCAGTGCAGATTTTTATCCCATATTAGTCGGATTTAGTACCAGATGTTGTTGAGTGAAGGTACCGACCTTGTTGTTTTTGAGTCTTTTCGAAGGCTTAATTGGGAGTTTCGATTCCCTGTCGTTTACATTGTTTAGCCTTGGGCTAAGTTGACACTTTTGTTGTACCGAACTGACGTTTATCAATTTTGACGTTCACGTTATCGAGGTTTACCGATTTTGACGTTGATAATTACCGATTTTGACGATTTTTCTTTTGCTATCGTTTGGTGTTGTGCCGCGTTGATTTTTTGGTGAGCAGGTTGGAATTCATTTTCAGCTTCATCACTGCGTTTTGGTTTGTTGATAAGTTTTGGATTGTTGTTGTTGTGCTTGGGGAGATTCGCTCGTGCGGTTATTACGTCCCTCAGGCCATCTTCTTAGTTGGTTTGGTGTAGTTATTTTCGTTTGGCCTTTATCTCATTCTCATTATTATCATGTACCGCCCAACTTTGTTTACCGACTTCTTCGTGGACGCCCCTAACAGTCATAGTAGTGTTTTGTACACTTTCCGTTAGTATTTAACGAGTCTTTACCGCTGGTCGGAATGCTTCGTATTTGTTGACGTTTTGTTGTCATTTACCGTACCCTTTTCGTCTAATGACGTCATGTTGTCAAGTATCGTGTTCTTTGTGAACAGTTTCGTTGAAGCTTTTGAGCTTTGTGTGACACCAGGGCCCGGTTGTTCGCATGAGGTTTCTTAAGTGTAAAGTGTTTAAGTATTTAAAGATTTTTGACTTTTTTTGTAGTGATGCCCTGTTGTTTTCGTGGCCTAGCGCTCTTTTACCGTACCGTTGGCCGTCGCCATTTTCAACCACCTGTGTGGGATTACATAAAGAGAGCGTGTTTCTGGTCATTTTGTTTCGTGCGGACCCTGTCGTCGTAAGGTAGTCCCTTTGGGCCGCATGAAGTTCTGAAAAGGATTTATTGGGCATGCGTCATCGAACGCCTACACCCTTGGAGACTTGGTTCTTCCGGATTTTCTTTTGGTGTTCGGTGTTGGAGTCACTTTCGAGCTCGCGCTTTGCGGTTTAATAGCCGACTTGGCTCCGGCATCGGCATCGATTGAGGATTTCGGTGGACTGAGTTTTTCCTATTACTGATTATGACTATTTTTGACAGTTTCTGTCACAACCATTTCCTTTTTTTTTGGTGGTTCATCCTCTTCTCTTGGGTACTCATACCAGTTGTGGGATCCACACAATGCGCCGATCTCGTGACGCGCAGCGTGCCCTCTTCAGGTAACCCTTGGGTGGGACTTTGGACTTCCATTTCTATACCCCCCCCCCTCCCTGTGTTCTTTTGGAACGGTTGGTCGGAAGTGTCCACAGGCGTAAGACCTATTTTTACCTGATTTTGACTTAAATTTACGTATTTTCTACTGGCGTATCCAGTCTTTCTTCTTCCTCTTCTCTCTTCCCACTTTTGCACCCTATCTGGTGGCCAGTGTGCGTAATCCCTTTGGGGGTGCACTCTATCGTATCGAATATTTTTTTTTGTGTTTTGTTTCGTTCGTTTTTCGTTGTTGCGTTTTCGTTTGAGTTCTCGTTACGTCGTCGCAAAATGCCTCGTTGTTTTATAAGAGACTTCGGGGAACTCTCTTTCAAGTAAGGGGAGTGTTAAGTCATTTTGCTATTTCAGATGCTTAATTGCATTTCACGCCGTTAGTTAGGTCATTTTGGTATTTTAAATAGCCGCCTAAGCTTAGAGCAGCGCGCCCGTATGCTAAGCCCTTTTAGCTCTTTATTTGGCTCCATCGCCTAATTCCAGAATCACGATTTCGCACATATTTTAGCCCCAAAAGCAGTATTTGTCGTCGGTTGGAGCTCTCGTTTGATGGCGTTTTTCTGAATTCTGAATAGCACGCTGTGGCGGCGTGATACCAGCGTGGCCCGCATTGGTTGGTTTCATTTCATCGCCTTGCGATTCGCTGTGGTTTAGTCACGTGGGGGACGCGGCCAAGGTGACCTTTTGCCAACGCTTCCCTGGGGCATTCAGCCGAGAGCCGTCGTTAAAACAAGAGGTCGGATAGTGTATGTGAGTTCGTGCGGCGCTCCCGCCATTATGGCGGGGGCGTCAGTCGTTTTCCCCGTCGGGTGCTGCTTCAGCAGTTATGTTGCGGGCGTTTTCGCCTTGGAGGAGTCTTCCAGAGCCCGTTGCAGAGAGCGCTTGTGTGTGGTGGTGGTGATTCGAAATTTGTCGAGTGATCTTCGGCGTAACGTGGGTGTTTTGGAGCCCAGTTCCTGCTACTATTAGTGAGGGGTCGTGCCCCCTTCATCTCGACCTACGAGGATTTGGTTCAGCAGAACGAGTGAGGCCCCCATCATTTTCGTCGTCCCGTTGTACGCGTCTTGACGCGTCTTCCGTCGCCATTGAGACGGTTATGCATTCACCCCCTTTCGCCGTTGTAACACCGAAGGTACCTACCACCTACGATTGCAGCTCGTCGCAACTCAGCTGTACCAGGCTCCCTCGCCGCCCACGCATTAAGGTATGTGCCTTTAACCTGATTACCGCTGTGAACGCGAGTGTTACTCATTACTACTCATTACTACGCTAGTGTATTCATTCAGACTGCAGACAGTTCAGGCCGTGAAGGCTAATGTAAATCGTCGCTGCCCTCGCATAAGGCAATGTGTATCTTTGTACCTATTATTGCTGTTCACTAATGTTCAACATCTGTCGTTAAGCTTAGAGCGCGCGTGCCAGCTGGTGCCCTTAATTATAGAGTAAGGTTAGATACAGGGCGACGCATTCTGCTACCCCATTGTAACTCGAAGTGAAATATATGATTGGTTAGTTAAGGGAACTATTGTTTGTTTCGGTTTGTGCATGTTCTGTTACAGATAGACGCCCCTTTATTGTACGAATTATTGTACGACGGAACGAGGAAGCTGTGAGCGTGCAGGTGAGTGGGACAGCTGCGTAGTCGTGGTCGGATGGACACCTAATCACAATCCTTGCTTAAGGCAATCCCGAAGTTGTTGTTTGACCTTGCAACTCTTGAATAATCTTATTGGCGGAGTATTTTTGCATGCTTCGCTCCCGTCTAACCGTCCAGGCCCGGTTAGCCGGGTTACGACAGGCTTGGTGGCGCCCTCATAATTTCGACATACCCTGTATATATTATGCCACAGCGCGCTTGCCCAGAACGTATCGTGTGACTCACGCCCGACTCCCTGAGCGTTCCAGCCGTGGCCTATTAGCCTGTTTCGAACCGATCTCAGGGCAAGTGTGTCATGTTTTCAGGACTGATTCCGTGGTGCGATGCTCACCTTGGGTGGGTGTCGTAAAGTCCTTTTCATACCGTAACAACTCATTATGTCCCAACAGGAAGTTTGTGTTGCAGAAATTATTATATTAGAACTACATGGTTGTTCCTGGTTAATTTCTTACAATTTTTAAATTAATGTGGCTAGTAAAATAATTTTCCGCAGTACTAATATTGAGTCGTACTACGTACTATACATAGTGTACCAAAAAGAATGGAATACCCATTAGACATAGATTCATTAGGTTATAATAAATCGATTAAACCGAATATACTGTTAAGGTGATTAACTCCACTTTGTGTGCCCAACTTATGCTATGTTATAATTGACTTACACATTTACTTTAGTTGACTGGAAATCAGGTCGGATTCTTTATAATCTAGATTGCTTATATTCTGAAATTTGATGTTCTTATTTTATACAACAACTCAATACATCTGTCAACTGACACTTCAAACTATTTTTGAAAAATCAATTCGAAATACTTTCTCGTTACAATTGTCATTCCAATATCTCAAATGGTAAGTACCCCTTTAATTAAAATTAACTAACTTCGCCCTTTATTTTCTTTTAGTTCTTATTTTAACAGGTATTAAAATAATGACAACCAAAATAGGCATTTGAAGGTAAACGGGTAGCTTTTATGCTTATGAACTAAGAGGACTTTATTTTTACACTTTTTAATCCTCTTTCGGACGATAACATAAAATTTAAAAAAATGTTACTGATAACAAAGTTAGAAATAAAAGAAGTTATCAAAGGGAAAGGTAAAATGCCTCTTGCAGTCAAGTGTAGTTTATAAAAATGTTTGTATTAGTGCAGTACATAATAGTAAGCAATTGTACCAACATTGATATCGATATCTTTACAATTGTAAAAATTATCATAAAAATAAAAAAAAAATAAATTAAGGTCCTATAACTTCTTACTGGAGAGACTTTGTACCAAGGTATGTTAAGTTTAATTTATTCATTATAACAAGAAATGTATGACTACTCGGTCTCCCATTCTTTTTGGGACACACTGTATATGCAACTGCAACTCCGTTATAAAGGGCGATGCAAAATTGCACCGCTAAGCAATATGTTTTGGGAATAAGAACTGAAGATACGTGCAATTAGTTTACTTTACAACATCTCAAAGCGTATCAATTTCATTAAAATTAAATTGTAACGAACATGCCGTAGCAACAATTTGGCTTTTATGTGACTCTTTCCATGGAAACAAAACGTGAGCAAAAAACTGCCACCGGTAACACAGCTAAACATAATTAGCAATTGAGTTATGAAGATTTAATGTGCTGCAATGAAATCATTTATATATGCGAGAAACAACGTCCTAATAAATAAAATAATCGTTGTCTTTCCCACAATTTCAATAATAGCAAGTAATAATATTTTAAGCATATCAAATATCATCTTATAAAATGTTTGAGAAATGAGCTAGTCTATTTTTTTTATTGTATAAAATAGCATTCGCCTTGATAACAGTGTGTAAAATGGTATTAAAAATCGTGTTACGATTGATTTGTACAACAAAATGTGATCAGAGTCCGCTTGGAAATAATGTAAGATCGAAGACAAACAATTGGGGAAAGGAAGCCAGGCTGTGCAGCGGTGTTAATATTGGCTTCTGCAATAATAATTGTTAATACGTAAATAAATACCGGTTCCCAACTCAGTGGGTTTAAAATTAATACTATATGCTTTGGGTACGCTGTAGTTGATTGCAGTAATTCGTGACATCTCTGCAGAGGAATAAAAACTGTTTTATTTGTTCATCGCTGTTTGCTGGTTTTTCCGAGATTGTATACTAGGTTCGAGCAGTGCAATTGAACCCCGGTAAATTGGCGAAATTGGAGACGTTTTCGCAGCAGTCGAAAAACAGGAATCGTTCTGCAGAGCGTTCAGAGGCCTGTATCTGCAGGCCAATGGAGAAAGAGGCATCGTGGGACTTGCTGGGGCTCGCGTTAAGCATTAGTTTCCATTAGAAAAGCAACGGAAAGGTCTGGAAGGTTTATCCTAAAAGATTAAATTTAGCGAATTCGAAGCGTGGCGTCGGTTTTATGTGCACCTCCGAAATAAGCGTCCTCTGAATGTTTCTTGTTTCTGACGTGTATTTACTTACTGCAGTTATTATCAACTAGTCAACGCTTTAATTACATAATATAGTTTTCGAGCTGAGCGGACGTGTTCTGTGGTGTCGCGGTTTGGCTCTTGATTTACCTAAATATTTATAATAACTAGAACTGCTTTTGTATCGAAAAATGCCGTTAATCAGTGAGTGTTCAGTGTGCAAAGATAATCTCAACCCCGAAAAAGAAATAAAGTGTGATTACTACAAATTACCTTTACATACAACTTGCTCTGGCCTTACACGTGGTGAGGTTCAGTGTTTATCAAACAAGGAGCGTCGTATTACTTATCAATGCGACAGGTGTGCAGCTCAACGATATGAAAAAGATGACTTCAAGAAATTGATTTTGGACCTAAAATCAGAACTGGCTGAATTAAGAAATCAAGTTTTAAGCACCGATAAATCTGCTCAATTTAATTTGAGGGATAAAGAAGACATTATTAATGAAGTAGCGGAGCGCCAACGTCGTGCAAATAATGTTATCATTTTTGACGTTGCTGAAGGCCCTCTTGACGCCGAAACTAGACCTATGGACGACCTAAATAAGGTAAAATCTATTTTAAATCCACTTTCGCAAATCAATATCGCGAATATTAAAATGTTTCGCCTGGGAAAACAACCTTTACCAAACAAACCTCGCCCGCTAAAAGTTATTCTAAATACTGCATCCGACGCTATTGAAGTACTTCGCAATAAGAAGCATTTAAAACTGGATGGTAAGAAATTATCAGTTACATCTGATAAAACACCTATGCAACAAGAGTATATGAAAAAACTTCGGGAAGATCTTGAAAATCGCTTAAAACTCGGTGAAAAAGATATTACCATTCGCTATATACGCGGTGTTCCAAAAATAGTCCCAACAAAAAACTAAGACAACTGCAGTGCTATTATCAAAACACTCGTAGCTTAAGAAATAAAACCCAACAGTTCTATCCTTCAACGATGGACGGAGAATTTGACATTATTGCCATAACTGAGACTTGGTTATCCAGTGACTTTTCAAGTGCCGAATATTTTAGTCCATCTATGTACTCCGTCTATAGACGCGACCGCCCTTTTCATCAAGTAGGACTCTCTCGTGGTGGTGGGGTACTTTTAGCTCTCAAAAGTAATATAGTTGTTGAACAAATGGATCTGACTGAACTATTAAATAGTCTTAACTTAGTAGATATAGTAGGTTGTAAATGTACCATTAATTCTTTGTGCTTTTATGTTTATGTTATATATATTTCACGCACTCCTACAGCTGATACTCTAGAAATTTTATTAGACTATTTTAGCGAGTTCCATCTGCATACTAAGCACCTGATACTTTTTGGTGATTTCAACATACCAGATGCCGCTAATAATCTTATAGATGATACCTTAAACCGCTTATTAAATAATTTCTCCAATCTTCTTAATTTAGCTCAATACAATAATGTCAAAAACTATCAAGGAAAGCTATTGGATCTTATTTTTTCTAACATTTCCTGTAAGGTAACTAGGGACAATACACCTTTTGTTACTGAAGATGCTTTTCATCCTGCATTGAAGACTTGTGTAAATTTAAATACTAGTCCGTACACTAATTTTATTGCAAATCCAAATAACAGGTCGTACAACTTTAAAAAAGCTGACTTTCCATCCCTTTACAGTTCGATACTCGCTGTGGATTGGTCAATCCTGCAGAATTATACTGACGTTAATTTAGCATGCGACAAGTTTTACGAAATACTCTATTCACTATTTGATATTTATGTACCACTACACAAAAATAGATTCCACAAACATCCTGTATGGTTTACACCTGAAATAGTTGAAAGCCTAAAAACTAAAATAAAATTGCACAAAAAATATCGTAGCACTGGATCGCTAGAATACTATAATGAATTTAAACGCCTCAGAAGTCACGTTAAGAAAAAAATCAACGAAGCATACACTATATACACTCTTAACGCAGAACAGTCTATAGGTAAAGATCCAAATCAACTCTGGCAGTTCATTCATAATAAGAAAAACGCTACCAGAATACCCGGTACTACTTACAACGGCAATATAAAATATTCTACTCCTCAACATATAGTAGATGGTTTTGGACAGTATTTTAACAGTGTCTATCAACCCTTTCAACATACCGACAATATTCATAAGCTTGATCTCTCCTGTTATGATAATCTACCCTGTATCAATCTCATTTCCATTTCTGAAAACGATATCATTTCCGCCATCAAGAAACTGAAAAACAAACCAACTGCTGGTTTTGACCAAGTGCCTAGCTATATGATCAAAGACTGCACAAACGTTCTTACTTCTCCGCTTTCAATCATTTTCAATTTAATCTTAAAAACGTCGACATTTCCTCAAATCTGGAAAATTGCACGTGTTTGTCCCATCTTTAAGAATGGCGATATTTCCAATGTTACGAACTACAGGCCCATTGCTATTCTCTCTAACTTTTCCAAAGTATTTGAAATTATTCTGTACAAACACATATATAGTAGTGTGAAACCTGTCATATCATCTTCCCAGCATGGATTCATGGAAGGCCGCTCCACCATCACTAACCTCTGTTGCTTTTCGCAATTTGTTTCTGAACAATTAGATAATCAAGGCCAAATCGATGTTGTTTATACAGATTTATCTAAAGCTTTCGACAAAATAGATCATGGTATTTTACTTCAAAAACTACATATCATTGGTGTTAGTGACACAAATGTCGCACTATTCAAATCGTATTTACAAAATAGACCACACCGTGTTGTGTATAATGGGTATAGATTTACTCAATATATTCCCACATCCGGAGTGCCCCAGGGCTCTAATCTGGGGCCCTTACTATTCCTCTTATTCATCAACGATCTCAGTTATCAATTGCAGTGTAATGTACTTATGTTCGCTGACGACGTAAAAATATTTTCATCAATTGCAAGTCACCATGATGCTATGAACCTTCAAACCGACCTTACTATACTCTCCAACTGGTGTAATAGAAATAAGTTAAATCTAAATGTTAGCAAATGTAAAATTGTTACGTATTCTCGTAAAATTAATCGAATCCTTTTTGACTACACATTAAATTCAGAATTGTTATCTAGACTACACTCAATAAGAGATTTGGGTATGGTATTTGATGCTGAGTTTAGGTTTGTAAATCATATTAATGAAATTGTGTCTTCTGTTTATAAAATGTTAGGTTTCATAGTACGCAGCTGTAAGGAATTTAAAAATATTTCTACTATTATGGCATTATATTTTGCTTTTGTACGTTCAAAATTAGAGTACGCAAGTATCATATGGAATCCAATTTATGAATGTCATATAGCGTCTATAGACAATGTACAAAGAAAACTTTTAAAATATTTGTGGTTCAAGGTGTACCATGTCTATCCGCCTAGAGGTTTTGAGCACTTAACCTTACTAAATACATTTAATATTAATTCATGTGAACACAGAAGGGTACGTATCAGTTTGACTTTTCTCTTTAATTTGATACATAATAAAGTTGAATGCTCATATTTGTTGCAAAAGTTAAACTTTCACGTGCCTCGAATACATTCTAGACAGTCATCGCTATTCTATTTACCTGGCGCTCGAACTAATATTATATTTAAATCTCCTATCTATACCATGTGCAGTAATTATAACCGTATAAGCAGCCAATGTGATATCAATAATTGCACATTACCAAAACTAATAGAACTTATTGGTGAATAGACAAATATATTTAAGTTATTAGTTTTTATATTAAAATAAATATCAAATAAATTTGAATTTATGATTAGTTACTAAGTTATACTTACTCTTACTGGTTATCCGTATATCTAATATTGTCTTGTTATTGGCTATATGCTGTTAGACAATAAATTCATTATTATTATTATAATCAGATAATCACTAATAATATTGTCGAATAATAGCAAACTTGTTCTGCGAAATTGTGAGTTTGGGTAGCTATACTTGAAGTTAGTTCCCATTAGTTAAATAATATCCATTATTGTACCGATCCCAGTAGTTAAACAGCATTATATAAAGTATTTACGATTAAAAAATATAACGCAATAATTAAGTCTATATCAGATGTACTTTCTATCATTTATACAAATTGAGATTATCCTGGGTGTCTTCAAAAGACATCTAGTATGCTTTTAATTTCCCATAATGCAATCCAAAACTTTACTTAAAATTGGCAAGACTTTAGGTGTATGTCAAATTCGAGGTTAGCCGGTTAGGTTTTGCATCAGTTTTGACACACACTTACGCAAAATATAACCTGCTAACCTCGAATTTGATATAGACTTACAGTCTTGCCAATTTCAAGTAAAATTTTAGTATGCGCTATGGGAAATTCAAAGCATACTAGATGTAATTCGTACTTAGACAAACTGTAAGAAGTGATTCCTTGATCAATTCTAAGAGAAAAGGTGCATACAAACGTGTGACCTAAATGGCTTCGTTTTTAAGATACATTGTGTTGAAGTTTAAACAAAAACTTTATTTTCTAAGAACTGAGGAAGCGCCGGGAGGTATTCTATTGGAACTTGGTGTAGGTTAGTAGTCCATAAAATGGCATAGTTTGCAAAATAAATCTAATTTATTTTCACCAGTGACGTGCATCAGGGCTACCTCAGTTACCTTGCTTTAGAAAAATCTGGTGCGGCACTATTTTTTAGCCACTACGACAAGTTGTTTAGCTTCATCTATTGAAACTACACAAAAGATGTATGTTTCCTTATCCGATACAATAAACCTTTCTCGAGAAAAACGAAAAAATGTTTAACAGGGTTTTCGTTAATTATAAGAATAACTTCAATAAAAATAGCAAAGTGAGCCTTGATAAACAATAGTAACTCATTTGTTCGAAACTATCAACAACTTGACAGTTGTTAAAATTTGTTAAGAAGGTGGTTATTTGTAGTTGTTCGATAGTGTTAGTATTGTAATGGTTTTGGTATGAGGGTTTAACATTTTACATATTATTAAAACGATTAAAAATATTTCCATATATAGCAATAATGAATTTATGTATTTTAAAATAAAATCAGAATTATTAACACATGTAATTAGAAAAAATACAGGAAGGGACTATAATATAATGTAAAGACTATTTGAATTAATATAAAAAAGTGTTAATATCAAATACTTATCTTTCAAAAGTCATTTAAAACACCGGGTATTGAAATAAGTAGAATAAAATTATATAGAGTGTTAAAATACAAAAAATAAGCGTAATAGTAGATTATATTATAAGTGAGAGAAATGCATCATTATTTGCGAGTGAGAATTTTGAATCGCGAGTGCCCCAGCACGAGCGATACAATTTCTCACGAGCTTATAATGGCATTTCGCTCACGTGTGATATATGACGTTTTATCTTACAGTAGCAAATAGTGCCTAAATAGTTTGCGCAGTCAGAATATGTCGCGAAATAAATTTATAATTAGTCGCCTATGATTTGTGATACACGTTTGACAGTACTGAAGTGTATTGGCAGTACTGAAGTGTACTGTCAGTCTATGTCAAATTCGAGGTTCGTAGGTTAGGTTTTGTTTGTTATTTGACACAGACTGACGTAAAACTTAACCTGAAAATTACGAATTTGTAGTATAAATAATGAAAACTCACTTGTGAATAAAACTTCATTTTACTCACTGAAAACAGTTGTATAATGTATGATAATAGGCGCTACTGTAAGATAATAGTATATTTTGTATCTAGGACAAAAAGCGTAACATTCCCAGACGACTGTGAATATTGTTGGGCGAGGCGAATGCCGAGCCCAACAACACAGGAGTCTGGGAATGTTGCTTTTTGTCCAAGATACACATACTATTTTTCCGCCGATCGATACGAGTAATTAAAAAAATTAAAAAATAGTACTCGAATATTCCCTGCCTAGGCCGGAAATATTATTCCTGTACAGTTGTATTGTAAATTACCTAGCAACGGCTGATGTAATTAAATGTTTGAATGATTCCTGTACAGTTTTATTGTAAATTGCCTAGCAACGGCTGATGTAATGGAATGTTTGACTTTGCTCAACAAAATTGTGTCAATAATGTGACAATTCTAGTACGATTGGCGGAAAAGATTATTACTATGGAAAAACGTTGTTATATTGAGTTACGTATAAAATTTATTTTCAAAACATGTAATTTAATTTCTAAAAATAGAAAATTTGAAAAAATAAACTCTTTTAAACAAGATTTTTATATCTATTTTTCAGTATTGAAAGGTTTATATAACATAAAATCTACGACAAGGAGAAAAGAAGAAATTTAAAGAATAAGAAGAAATATAGAAAATCTACGAAGAATGCATCAGGTAGGAATAGAATAACTTATACACATATTGAGTACAAGAATGGTTATTGGAATTGGATATTGCACATTGTATAATGTGAATTGGTTACATGTCTTTTGAATGGGTGGCGGTGAATATTCTGGGAGGAGTCCACATCGAGTTTCTGAGAGTGTCAGCATCTTGGGAATTGGATGTTGAGAAGAGCTGTTGTAGTTGCTGTTGTTGGATCTGACCAAGTATCCAGGTGGAAGCAACGGGAGTCCTGTCTTGGCTTTTGACTGGAAGGTATCAGCAGTTTATAGGAGCTGATCGCATATTCTGGGTTCGGTATACAAGTGTGAAACTGCTGTACGCGGCCAGAAAGCTGTGGGATCTGGTAGCAAGTGGATTGTGTTCCTGGTACATGTGACAGTTGCAGGTATTTATATAAAGAACTTAGAGAAAAGTAACACAATAGTGAAGTTAAATAATTAAAAAGGAATTACAGTTTTTTTGTGGTGTTTAATGAATGACAAAGTAACAGATATATATTTATAATTGATCTTCACATTCATAATGTTTGGTGACATTGACAGATATAAATTTGTTACATGATTTGTTTAGCAAGCATTAGTTGAAACAAAAATCAAATTGCTGAAATAAGTAATAGTACTTGTGTTTTGCTGGAGCTAGTAATATTTTAAAATCTTGATAATTAATAATTGAACAAAACGGGTGTACTAAATACAGAAATTCATTTAATTCAATGAGAATTGATTAAGAATAAACGAAATAGGAAAAACTTAAGCTAGGTATTGCTAAAGCATAATAAAATATGTTATAACATAAAACCATTTACATACATAAAGACCATTATAACATAGTTAATTATAACAGTATATTTATTTTTAGTTAGTTTAAACTGGTCAGTTTCACCAAAAACGAAATGACAGACATGCACTTTCTGTATGGAATGGCTCATGGTAACGCTCGCGCAGTAAGACGTCTGTATCACGCAAGATTTATTCAACGTCCTTTGCCTAACACTGACGTTATTAATATGCACGCACGACTTTGCGAAAGAACCAGTTTTAAGTAGTCCACTAACCTCATAGGAAGACCTGCTATAGTAAGAACAGTTGAGATGGAGGAAGTTGTTCTTAATGAAATTGAAAAAAATCCTGAAACGAATATACGGAAAATTGCACTCCTACTAAACAATACCCATGTAACAGTATGGCAAATTTTAAGAGACCAACATATGCAGGTATGGAAACCTTTGCAAAACAAAATACAGAATCCCTAGCAGACAAATTTTACATATATGCCAACTTCAAAAAAATTTATATGTTTTTGTGTTTTGTTAAGTCATTTTGCTGTCGCAGATGCTTAATTGCATTTCACGCCTTTATACAGGTCATTTTGGTATTTTAAATAGCCACCTAGGCTTTGGGGCAGCGTGCCCGTATGCTAAGCCCTTTTAGTTCTTTATTTGGCTCCATCGCCTAATTCTAGAATCACGATGTCGCACATATTTAGCTCCAAAAGCAGTATTTTTCGTCGGTTGGAGCTCCCCTCTGATGGCGTTTTTCCGAATTCCGAATCTCCTAGAAAGCACGCCGTCGAGGCGTGATACCATTGATGCCGGCATTAATTTGTTTCGTTTTATCGCCCCGCAATTGGCTGCCGAGGTTTAGTCACGACGGGACGCGACCAAGGTGACCTTTGCCAACGCTTCCCTCTGGGCATTCAGCCGAGAGCCGTCGAACGAACAAGTGGTCAGATAGTGTGTGAGTTCGTGCGACGCTCCCGCCCTTGGCGGGGGCGTCAGCCTTTTTCCCGTCGAAGTGCTGCTTGAGCACGTATGTGACATACGGTTCCGCCCTAAGGGCAGTTGTCCGCAGCCCGTTGCAAAGAACGCTCGTGTGGTGGTTGCGAGTCGGAGTTTTTCGAATTGTCTTCGGCGTAGCGTGGGTGTTTGGAGCCCAGTTCCTGCTTCCGTAAGTAAGGGGTCGTGCCCCCTTCATCTCGACCTACGAGGATCTGTTCCGCAGAACGAAAGTGGCCCATTTTTCGTCGTCCCGTTGTACGCGTTTTGGACGCGTCTCACGTCGCCATTAAGGCGGTTGTGCACTCATCCCTACAGCCGTTGTAACATCGAAGGTATCTGCCACCTACGACTGCAGCCTGTCGCAACTCAACTGTACCAGGCTCCCTCGCCGCCTACGCATTAAGGTATGTGTCTTTAACCTGATTACCGCTGTGATATCGCGAGTGCTAATTTAATCTTCGCTGTCCGCTGCATAAGGCGTCGCGCCAGCATATTGGTGCATTCCTTCAGAATTGCAAACTGTCCATATCGCGAGTGCTAATTTAATCTTCGCTGTCCGCTGCATAAGGCGTCGCGCCATCATATTGGTGCATTCCTTCAGAATTGCAGACTGTCCATATCGCGAGTGCTAATTCAATCTTCGCTGTCCGCTGCATAAGGCGACGCGCCAGCATATTTGTACTCATTACTACTCATTACTGTTCATTACTGTTCACTACTGTTCAACATCTGTCGCTAAGTTTAGAGCGCGCGTGCCAGCTGGTGCCCTTAATTATAGTCTAAGTATAGATATAGGGCGACGCACTCTGCCGCCCCATTGTAACCCGAAGTTCAATACATGATTGGTTAGTTAAGGGATTTATTGTTTTGTTTCGACTTGTGCATGTTCTGTTACAGATAGACGCCCCCTTCATTGTACTAATTATTGTACGACGGAACGAGGAAGCTTTGAGCGTGCAGGTGGGTGAGACAGCTGCGTAGTCGCGGTCGGATTGACACCTAATTACAATCCTTGCATAAGGCAATCCCGAAATTGTTATTTGACCTTGCAACTCTTGAGTAATCCTATTGGCGGAGTATTTTGCATGCTTCGCTCCCGTCTAACCGTCCAGGCCCGGTTAGCCGGGTTAAGACAGGCTTGGTGGCGCCCTCATGATTTCGACATACCCTGTATATATTATGCCACCACACGCTTGCCCAGAACGTATCGTGTGACTCACGCCCGACTCCCTGAGCGTCCCAGCCGTGGCCCTTTTAGCCTATTTCGAACCGATTTCAGGGCAAGTGTGCCAGTTTTTCAGGACTGATTCCGTGGTGCGATGCTCACCTTGGGTGGGTGTCGTAAAGTTCTTTTAATACCGTAACAGTTTACTGAATACAAGCTCTTTTGCCTAGGGATTTGTCTCAACAAGTAGGTTTTTGCACTTGGTTACAAAATAAAATAGCGACGAATCCAGTGTTTTTATCCTAGTTGTTGTTTACAGATGAAGCATGCTTTTCCCGAAATGCAATAATGTACTTTCACAATAATCACGTATGGGCTGACGAAAACCCACAATCTATAACTGAAAATAATTTCCTGAAGCAGTTGTCTGTAAATGTTTGGATTGGAATTGTAGGCGACTTTTTAATCGGGCCTTAGTTTATTTCTCCTAGATTGAATGGCCACCAATCTCGATGGTTTTTAAAAGACGTCCTATCTGAACTCTTAGAAGATGCACAACTTAGGGAAAGGTGATGGCTATTGTTAATGCATGATGTTAAACCAACGTACTTTAGCTTAGTTTCGTGTCAATATTTAGACCAAAATCATGTTGCTCGCTGGACCACAATCGTGGCCGCCTAGGTCGCCCGATTGGAATCCTTTGGATTTCTTCGTTTAGGGACACCTAAAAGCGTTAGTGTAGAAAACTCAAATTCAACATGTGGAAGATTTAAGGAATCGCATACAAGAGTCATGCGCCATTATTAGAAGCCATTATTAGATGTGCCCTTGGTATTTTCGAACGAGTCCGCCAGTCGATGCTAAGACACACAAACACATACGTTGAGGACGAAGATGGTGATTTTCAACATTCGCTCGGAGACAATGCTCTTTGGTTAATTATTTCCATAGCAGTAATGTATTTAAGTTTTGTAGGTGTTGTAAGATTGTTTGTTATTAAATAATATTTTTTTACTTTCTTAACTGTATTTTGAAAATGAAGTCGTTTATTCTATCAAAAAAAAAGATGCATCTTTGGTGTAGTTTCAATGGATGAAGCGAAAAAACTTGTCGTATTGGCTAAAAAACATTAGAGACCCTGTAGACGTATTCCAGATTAAAAAAAAAATGTTTAATCTTCAACATCATATATCTTTAAAACGAAGCAATTTAGGTCCCATATTTGTATGAACTATTTATTTTAGAATTGATGATCAAGGAATCACCCCTTAAAGTTTGTCTAGGTACTTAATTAACACCCTGTATATATCCACACCTTCCTCCAAAAAGTGGGCATCATATGGGAAATTTTTATATTCGCTTTCTCAACAAAATTGTTTCGTCAATAATTTGTGCTTGTCTGAAAACCTTTTAGCCCATATCATATATACCGAGTGATTTTGACGTTTTTCGAATTCCAAACTTCAAAAAGTGCTATTTTTCGTAAATTAAGTAATATTTTAATGCGATTGTTTTAGAGTGTGTAAGTTTAGCTAACTGAACAATGTTAAGGCCAGAAAACACCTAATTTTCTTTAACCTTAGCTAAAAATTTATTTTTAAGTATTTTTATATTTTTCATGCTTCCGCATACCAAGACCTAATTTTAAAATTAATTTTGATATGATCTGGAGACACGCAAGGACCTCCATTATCATATGTATTTATGTTACGCCCTCGTCGCGCCATCAGGATGAAAACACAACCTTAATTAATACATCGCCAACCAAAAGGAAGTAGTTTCACAAGCTGCAGAACAGCAGCCACGTTAAAAGGATTACGAGGCTCCAACGAACCAGCGCGGTCCGGAACCCTCATAAATACGTCAAAATAAAGACGACAGATCGACAAAATAAATGCGCCGGCCACTAAATCTGCCCGCGAATTCAAGCCGCCGCAACAATTAAAGGAGCCCCGATTACACGCATTTAGGTGATGTTGTTTTGCTATAAGGAAACGCGAGAGCATAAGCCTTGCATGTATAGAGAAACGCAGACAAATCCGTTGCCCGCAGCAGAAAAAACAAGCCTCCCAAAAGTACACTGATTGACGAAACAACAAAGTCATAAAGCATTAAATGCTTCTCGGAACTTGCCGCAAACAGCGAAATATGCAGTTTCAAAGGGAAAACTAAACGGGAACCAATAAACGCCGGCACCGGGTAGGCTAGAGAAGATCCGGGTTCAATCCCCCGATCAAACAAGGGAACAATAAAAACCCTCATCGCGAGAGTTAATTAAATTGAAAACACCAGCCACCTCAGTATGCGAAAAATCACCTAACCAGTGCGAGTACGAGAGAATAATTCTGCCCGCTAATAAGTCCGCGAATCGCCGCAGCATATAGGAAATCCGCATCACGGCCGAATTGCTGCTATTGTAGAAATAATTTAATAAATCGTAACCATGTTAATATGCGAGCGAAACATATCGAATAAGGGCTCAAAATGCGAGTTTTTAGAAAACGAAAACAATGCACATGTTTTCGACACGATAGAACTTCGCGCCGCAGCGTATAGGAAATCAGCACCGCAACCAAGCTGTTTTCATTCTAGAAATAAATTTACAAATCTCAACTTGGTTAATATGCAAACAAAACATATCGAGTAAAGGCTCAAAATGCGAGTTTTTAGAAAACGAAGACAATGCACATGTTGTCGACGAGATAGCATTTCGCGCCGCGGAGATCGGACCCGCGAATCCAATTCGCATCAAATTTGCAAGCGCCCCAACTCCGTTCAGCCAATCGCGAGCGAGGATTCGGAAGACAAAGTCGGCCAGACCTTTATAAACCCCCGGCTTCTTGAGGGAGATACGGAGTTCCAGTCATCAGTTCCAGCCATCAACATCCAGCGTTCACCGGCCAGCTTACTTCAACCTCAAATCGAACTTAGTCTCCAGTGGTGCTCACCGAGCTCCTGGGACTTAACGAAATTAACCCAGTGAGTTCAAATCGAACTTAGTCTCCAGTGGTGCTCACCGAGCTCTTGGGGACTTAGGAAAATTTGCGCCATTGCACCATCGACCTTAGCCTCCAGTGGTGCTCGCTGAGCTCCTGGGACTTAGCAAAATTGAACAAACGAAGAAAACTTAATCTCCAGCGGTGCACCCCGAGCTCCTGGATATTAATAGAAAATTGCGTAACGTGTGCCCCTGTCTTCAGCAGGATCCAGGATCCCGACGCGCCTGCCGCCCTGCCCCCGGACTCCTAAACTCAACAACACGCCAACGGGACTAGACGCCCTGTATGCCCAGACTCCGACAAGACTCCGCCTCCAGCGCCGCCGCCAGCGGCAGGTCCTCCGCCGCTTCCGGAAGTTGGATGTGGAGCTGGAGCTGCACCTAAACTGCAGTCCTTGTGGGAGGCATACTGCGCCATCGCCGAGCCGATTCGTCGCCCCCAACTCCTTACAGTAGCCCTGCCTGTCCGAAGCGAGGTCCGGGTTACATCCCACTACTGCAGAAGGGACTCGAGACTGAACAAGGAGCTCCACGACCGCCCCCGGCCGCCCTTTCGTTCCTCTCCGGCGCGCATCCCGTCCAGGCACCGCCGACACCGCCGTCGCCCGTCGCCACCGCCCAGGCGCCCCAACCCCAGCCATCCGGCCCGACGTGCCAGCGAGGCCGAACGCCGAGCCTCCAGCGCCGCCTCCAGCGCCAGGTCCTCCGCCGCCCCCGGCTCGGACACCCCTCCCCTCCCGCTCCGGGACAATCTACGAAGACCCCGCGCCACCATAGCCTTCAAGGCGTCATCGACCAATTAACCATCTTTGTGTATATATGTTAGAAAAATAAAAACCTTTGTAAATATAGTTGTTTGTCCCTATCTCTCTCTTGCTCTCGCACTTAGGTCTGCCCCGCCTACCGGGGAGAGCGCCATTGGCCGACTGAGTTGCCAGGGCAATATCAACAACAGTCGCCATTAGCAGGAGTTAACTCTCGCCCGCCCTCCAACGAGGCCACGGGATCGACTGGTGTAATTTTTTTTATGTGAAGACGTTAAAGGCTTATAATGTTCACATAGTATTTACGTTTTTGATGCAAGGCGCCTTTTAGGAGATATATGTTTCAATAATAATTAATATCCATTTAAATGGCTTCTAAAAACCCTAATATAGCCCTGTTAGAACCGGTTCTACAAACCAAGAACAAAGTTATCCGCGGAATAAATACCCTAGAAACGATTGTTGTTACAAAGAAAACAATCACAAAAAAACTCGGATAGCTTATTCTAGGTATATACTTGCGTTGTAGAACTGGCTCTTAATGAATTACAGTTACAAAAAACCCTGAAATGTTATTCTAGTGTTGTCTAAATGAAGAGATTTTTCTTTATCCAATTTACATGTTCTAAAAAATCTCCTCATTTAGACAGCTGCAAAAGAATATTTACATGATTTTTGTAACAGTAATTCATTAACAAGGCTAAATTCGAGTTTTTAGAAGCCATTTAAATAGATATTAATTACAACTGAAAAATATTTCCCCAAAAAAGGGCCTCGTTTCAAAAACGTCAAAATTATGCGAACATATTACTTTTTGACGTAATGAAGTAATTTCAATTCAATTATTTTATATTCTTTAGTCCAATTATAAATCTTTAGTCTTCACATAAAATAATTGAATTTTAAAATTACAGCATGGTATGCAAAATTTTGAAAAATATTTTAACAATTAAAAAAGTCATATGTCGCTCAAGTTAAACAAAAATAGGTGTTTTCTGGCCTTGAGATTGTTCAGTTAGCTAAAACTAACGCACTCTAAAAAAATCTCATTGCAACCTTATTTAATTTTCAAAAAATAGCACTTTTTGGATTTTGACAATATCGAAAAACTACAATTTCTAAATAAGTAAAAATCACTCGGTATATAGAATAGGATATAAATAGGTTTTTAAATAAGCACAAATTAACGACGTAAAGAGTTTTGTGAAAAATCTAAAATAAAAATTTTTCCCATATGATTCCGACTTTTTGGCGGTCACTGTATACAAGGTGTTTCAAAATTGCACAGAACAAATACATGAAGGCGTTATTTTGCATCAAATAATAAGAGAAAAACTCTAATGAATCTATGTCAAAGAATTAAATATAAGAATTCGTACAGTAGGCTGGTATTTTGTTCCAACACATATTTTTGTTTACATACAATATGTGGGCTTTGCTCTATAGTAAAAAATATAAAAATA